>JAGFNQ010006800.1:29534-169494 GCA_024364735.1 Boesenbergia rotunda | reverse complement strand
CAAATGAATGGCAATAAGATACCAATAAAAAGCATCATAGGCATCATAAATAATAGAAAAAGAACATTACTAAAAATAGAATATCCAATTAGTTAAATATGTAGTTTGTGTGATACACTTAAGAACATGAATAACAACCAAAAGAGCTAGTGGAATATCAATTGTACTCAAATATACATAATATCCATACATGATCACAAATAAGTAAACTAAAAATGTTACTTCTCATTTGAATCCACCACCATGCCAAAGTGACGCATGAGTTAGGGTCGGCGAGAATCCGTTCTAACCAATCTGGAATCTATATGAGTGTGTACGTCTCTCATCTCAACTCCGACTCTCCATTTGTGTAGCAAATCGATCAACTCAAGGATCATGCGTAGATCGTCTCTCTTCCTCTTCTTGATAATCCTTATCTTCTTTAGAACCCCAACCCTTTTGTTAAGATCCCATCTCAAAGCATTGCCACTTGGATGTAGTCTAATGAGCTACATGTTATGCATGTCAATAGTGTTTTTTTGCTTTGCTCAACATTCTCACAGAAGAGATAACCGCTCTAACTCTCATGAAATCAATGTTAGGACCGGTAGGAGAGCTAGAGGGGGGGGGGTGATTAGCTCTGATCTTTGCTCGATGAAGATTTGTTGCGGTGGAAGATTTGAGTAATGCTAACACTTCGATTTACTTGGTATTCATCTCCTTGAGGTGACTAATCCAAGGATTCGTTCTTCCTCACTCTCTCATATACTAAGAAGACTTCTGTTTGCGAGAAACCAACGCCAATCGATTACTCAATTGATTGACCCCAACCCTAACTTGTGTGCACAAGTCTAGGGTTCCCTTGCCTAACCCCGGTCAACCGTGACCTGTTAGGACTTCCTCACCAAGTGTCCGATCAAACCTTTGACTGATTTGGATTTTCCCTTGCCTAGTTCCCAATCAGGTTTGCCTAACCCTCGAGTTAGGTTTAGTCTCTCGGTAGACTTCCACCTTGCCAACGTGCGATCTCCTCGATTCACCTGAACTTCACCTAGTCCCACTAGGACTTTTCTCGTGCCAGCATGCGATCTCCTCGATCCACCTGGACTTCACCTAGTCCCACTAGGACTTTTCCCGTGCCATCATGCGATCTCCCTGATCCATCTGGACTTCATCTAGTCCCACTAGGGTGTCTAGTCCCACTAGGTCCTCAGTCAAGTCTCCAGTCAACCTTGACTCACTTGACTCACACAATATTCAAATATAATTATCAAACATCGAAACTTAAGCTTACCAAGCTTACCAAACATAAACTCACCCGAGCCTAATCAAACTAGGTCAACCCTGACCTAACAAAGATTGCACCAACAATCAAAACATCATATTATGGTGACTCTTTTTAGATTTGGCAATGTTAGTGATGCATCTGTGCATAAAGTAGCCTATATTTATGTCTAAATTGTTCAGAAGAATGCATACATGATAAAAAAAATTGAGCAGGGGGATTTGGGCTTTAATCCTAGAAGAAAATAAGAAAGTCACAATCATCACAGAAGGAACACAGGGACATATTAAGGCTTTAAGTTCCTAGACAGAATTCTAGCTTTTTTACTACTAGGATCTGAAAGAGAGAGAGATGCAAAAAACTAAGAGTGACACCTGGAAAATAAGGAGCAGTACTAGTAAACCTAGGATGGCAGTAAAATAATTATCAGAATCATTTGCTCCAAGATATTTGTTAAAGATAGCAATAGTGAGTTGAATATGTCTACCTCTCATAAAAATCTGAGATTGGGCAGTGAATTCGTTAACAATCCCTATACTGTGGAAGAATTCATGAAATCTACCTACAGTACTGTAGTTGGTACAATATGCAAGTTTTTCTGACTTGTTGGTTCCAATGATTGGTTTAATATATCAAGCAAAATCACGGATGGAGTCCATTTGTGTCGTGTGGCCATTGCCTTGAATGATTTTAGTCCACCTACTCGATTGGGTTGTGTTTAAATATCTAATGCTAGTCTAAGATGCTGGTGTAGGTGGAGAAATACTAGAAGATTGAGATCTTCCAGGATGAAGAAACACCTTCAGCTATTTTTAGAAAGTGTTTGGTTCTATTGATTCCTTTGTACCCCTACATAACTGAAATGATTATGATTCATGATGTATATATATGTGATGAAAAATGTCATGAAAATAATAATAAATGAATTTAATCTTGGGCACGGTGCACCAGCAAGGCCCTAGTAGATCACCCATGCAGCCGGGGTTCGACACTTAGGACTGGTAAGGAATTTGTCACCATGTTTGAAAATTAGGGCATGTGGGCTACTGGGCCACTTGGCCACTCACGCTTCTGTATTTACTTGGTGGGCGGACTAGGGGAAGGGCCGCCCATCCCCAAGATTAGTTGGGGGCCGTAAGACATGGATACCTGGGCTATCACAAAAAAAAGAGAGAATAAACAATAAAAACAAACTAGATAATATATTAGTGTTGGGATTTATAAAAATCAAAATTAGAGATAAAAAAGAAGATGAAAAGGCTTATATCTTCCATGGATTTTGGTGTTGAGTTTTGCCGACTAATATGGGGGAATTGTACCATTCTGCTGAGTGATATCTAGATGACTTCGGCATGATCACATATGGCAGAAAATGATGAAAACAGTGGGAGAGAAGAGAGACCAAAGGAGAGAAGGGAGGATATTTTTGATATCGATTTTATTACTTCGCTCACTAACCGACACGCTAGATGACTAAACATTGATGGCACTTGGCGGAACAATGGAAGTAAAGAGCGAGAGAAGGGAGGAGAGGGGAGAAGGAAGGGAGTCTAACTAGGGGAATCAGAGCGAGAGACAGGAGGAGAGGAGAAAAGAAGAGGAGTACCAGAGATGGCTAGGGGTGCTGTTGTAGGAGAAGAATCGAAAAAAAGAAATGTATGGAGAGGGAAAGGAATATAACTAAAATATCCTAACTTTTAAAAATATCATTAAAAAAAGACAGCTCGATGCAAAAAGCTCCCACCAATACTGGGTCCCGAGAAGGGTTGGATCACATTGGGTCAATTGTATACAACTTTATCTTGCACTTTTGCAAGAGGCTACTTCCGAACTCGTGACCTCAAGGTCACATGACAATAACTTTATCGTTGCGTTAAGACTCTCCTCCAAATTGATCCAGACTATCATATATATATAAAAACTTGGTTCAATTTTAAATAAACCAAAATAAATTCAAATCGAGCTAGTTTGAACCAACTTGATCCTAATCATCACCATGTCTACTAGATGGACTCCACTTAATCTTAAACCAACTTTCACTTGATCCCAATACTTAAAATATTTATTAACTTTAACTTAGTCATTTATTAAAAAAAAAAAATTTAAAATGTGAAATTAAATAAGATAAAATTTGTTATCTAACATTACTGAACAAAATTTCATGAGATGAATAGTATAACATTTAAAGATCGTGCAAACAAGCAACAGGAAAACTTGAGCTCGACCAGATAATGCCCTCCGTTTGTTATCTCAACTTTGGCTCGTGAATCAAGAAACAACTAGAGTTTAACGTGACATTTTGATTAAATGAAAATTTTATTTGATTAAGTTTAAAAAATAATTTATTTATTTTCTTTCACTTTTTTAAATTCATTTCATTGTTATATTATTAAATATAGATGATGATTACAGTAATTGTGCAATAAGTGAATTGCATTAATTTTTTTTTCAAACAAATTCTATCCAAGTATAGAATATTTTCAAATTCAAGTTGGTTCGAGTCAGATTTCTTATTTTTCATTTTTTGTAGAAATTTTATTCTTATACAATTCTTTAAATAAATTTAATTACAAATTTAAAATCAAACTTAAACCTAAAAATATAATTTTTTGCATTTAAAATGACATATAATCATGTTCTGTCAATGTAAAGAGTTTCACTTCCAGTTAATTTTAATTTTATCTTTGCACCTGGTCACTATAGATTTTGTGTTATTAGAAAGACTCTCATAGACCTTGCTGTTCAATTTCTCTTGTGTGTTCCTACATTGGATGTCATATTTATTGAACCATATTCTGCATTATTTTGGGAGATCCATTTAATGCCTCTTTTAAAAGGATAGCATGTTCAGTGCTTTGTCTTCTTTTTTTTTCCTAGATAAAGTTCATCGTTGATGGTCATTGGACAGTAGACCCTGGGCAGGAGATTATCATCAGTGGTGGCTTTACCAATAATGTATTGACTGTAGATGGATGAGATGGCAATTTTTTCACAGTTATAATATAACAGGTATTGTTTAGCTGAACCAAAATAGTCTCTGGTGGTTAATTTCATTTGGTCATTTTGATTCATATGTTCATTCTCTTCTGTTTTCGTAGTATTTTTTGTTCGTGCAATGCATAGGCTAACTTCTAAAGTAGTAGCTGAGCTTGATGGTGGGTGACCTTATGATTTAGCTAGAAGAATAAAATGCATACCACGATTTTTTTTTGTCTATAATAACTTCATGCATTGCATGTTGGATACGAAGTAGTTTGTTGTCACGATGGTGAGGAAAAACTTGAATTAGATCTTTTTTTTTTTGTTTTGTGTAAATCTAATATACAAATTTTATTATCCATTAAAAACATAGCTATGGGCAATGGCTATGTGTAAATATGTAAGGGAATAAAGCACCAATTTATAATATTTCTTATTATAGGGTTATTTATGATTTCTAACGAAGAATAATTTTCCTTTCAGCTTGGCATTAGAGCTTTTTTCATCTCCACCGTCCTTTCCTCTTGTCATCACACTATTAGGTTCAACTCTCGGGCGCCATTCTTTTCCACACATCATCAAGTGGGTGGAGATGAAGGCTCCTTTTTTCTTTGGTTTTTCAGTTAGACTGGAGACCTCATGTTAAGCATCCGACTTGGAATGTTGCTTCTCTTGCATGCGGTGCTCCTCTCTTGTGGAGCTTCATCCTTGCATTTGTGTTGCTCAATTGAGATCGTGCCACTTCTAGCTTCTTCCACATATACCCCCCCTAAGACTCATCGGTGCAACTTCTCCATGTCTCTCCACAAAACAACGGTTTGCTCGGTACCCTATTCCATTCGCGGTCCCATAAGAGGAGGGGAACTATTTCCTCTTCTAGATGACTTCGGCATGATCGCATTTGGCAGAAAATGATGAAAACAGTGGGAGAGAAGAGAGACCAAAGGAGAGAAGGGAGGAGATTTTTGATATCAATTTTATTACTTCGCTCACTAACCGACACGCTAGATGAGACACGCTAGATGACTAAACATTGATGGCACTTGGCGGAACAATGGAAGTAAAGAGCGAGAGAAGGGAGGAGAGGGGAGAAGGAAGGGAGTCTAACTAGGGGAATCAGAGCGAGAGACAGGAGGAGAGGAGAAAAGAAGAGGAGTACCAGAGATGGCTGGGGGTGCTGTTGTAGGAGAAGAATCGAAAAAAAGAAATGTATGGAGAGGGAAAGGACTATAACTAAAATATCCTAACTTTTAAAAATATCATTAAAAAAAGACAGCTCGATGCCCAAGATTAGTTGGTGGGCGGACTAGGGGAAAGGCCGCTCATCCCCAAGATTAGTTGGGCCGTAAGACATGGATACTTGGGCTATCACAAAAAAAAGAGAGAATAAACAATAAAAACAAACTAGATAATAAATTAGCGTTGGGATTTATAAAAATCAAAATTAGAGATAAAAAAGAAGATGAAAAGGCTTATATCTTCCATGGATTTTGGTGTTGAGTTTTGCCGACTAATATGGGGGGATTGTACCATTCTGCTGAGTGATATCTAGATGACTTCGGCATGATCGCATATGGCAGAAATGATGAAAACAGTGGGAGAGAAGAGAGACCAAAGGAGAGAAGGGAGGAGATTTTTGATATCGATTTTATTACTTCGCTCACTAACCGACATGCTAGATGACTAAACATTGATGGCACTTGGTGGAACAATGGAAGTAAAGAGAGAGAAGGGAGGAGAGGGGAGAAGGAGGGGAGTCTAACTAGGGGAATCAGAGGGAGAGACAGGAGGAGAGGAGAAAAGAAGAGGAGTACCAGAGATGGCTGGGGTTGCTGTTGTAGGAGAAGAATCGAAAAAAAGAAATGTATGGAGAGGGAAAGGAATATAACTAAAATATCCTAACTTTTAAAAATATCATTAAAAAAAGACAGCTCGATGCACGAAGCTCCCACCAATACTGGGTCCTGAGAAGGGTTGGATCACATTGGTCAATTGTATATAACTTTACCTTGCACTTTTGCAAGAGGCTACTTCCGAACCCGTGACCTCAAGGTCACATGACAATAATTTTATCGTTGCGTCAAGACTCTCCTCCAAATTGATCCAGACTATCATATATATATATAAAAACTTGGTTCAAATTTAAATAAACCAAAATAAATTCAAATCGAGCTAGTTTGAACCAACTTGATCCTAATCATCACCATGTCTACTAGATGGACTCCACTTAATCTTAAACCAACTTTCACTTGATCCCAATACTTAAATTATTTATTAACTTTAACTTAGTCATTTATTTAAAAAAATAATTTAAAATGTGAAATTAAATAAGATAAAATTTGTTATCTAACATTAGTGAACAAAATTTCATGAAGCAACAGGAAAACTTGAGCTCGACCAGATAATGCCCTCCTTTTGTTATCTCAACTTTGGCTCGTGAATCAAGAAACAACTAGAGTTTAACGTGACATTTTGATTAAATGAAAATTTTATTTGATTAAGTTTAAAAAATAATTTATTTATTTTCTTTCACTTTTTTAAATTCATTTCATTGTTATATTATTAAATATAGATGATGATTACAGTAATTGTGCAATAAGTGAATTGCATTAATTTTTTTTTCAAACAAATTCTATCCAAGTATAGAATATTTTCAAATTCAAGTTGGTTCGAGTCAGATTTCTTATTTTTCATTTTTTGTAGAAATTTTATTCTTATACAATTCTTTAAATAAATTTAATTACAAATTTAAAATCAAACTTAAACCTAAAAATATAATTTTTTGCATTTAAAATGACATATAATCATGTTTTGTCAATGTAAAGAGTTTCACTTCCAGTTAATTTTAATTTTATCTTTGCACCTGGTCACTATAGATTTTGTGTTATTAGAAAGACTCTCATAGACCTTGCTGTTCAATTTCTCGTGTGTTCCTACATTGGATGTCATATTTATTGAACCATATTCTGCATTATTTTGGGAGATCCATTTTGCCTTTTTTAAAAGGATAGCATGTTCAGTGCTTTGTCTTCCTTCTTTTTTTCCTAGATAAAGTTCATCGTTGATGGTCATTGGACAGTAGACCCTGGGCAGGAGATTATCATCAGTGGTGGCTTTACCAATAATGTATTGACTGTAGATGGATGAGATGGCAATTTTTTCACAGTTATAATATAACAGGTATTGTTTAGCTGAACCAAAATAGTCTCTGGTGGTTAATTTCATTTGGTCATTTTGATTCATATGTTCATTCTCTTCTGTTTTCGTAGTATTTTTTGTTCGTGCAATGCATAGGCTAACTTCTAAAGTAGTAGCTGAGCTTGATAGTGGGTGACCTTATGATTTAGCTAGAAGAATAAAATGCATACCACGATTTTTTTTTTGTCTATAATAACTACATGCATTGCATGTTGGATACGAAGTAGTTTGTTGTCACGATGGTGAGGAAAATCTTGAATTAGATCTTTTTTTTTTGTTTTGTGTAAATCTAATATACAAATTTTATTATCCATTAAAAACATAGCTATGGGCAATGGCTATGTGTAAATATGTAAGGGAATAAAGCACCAATTTATAATATTTCTTATTAGAGGGTTATTTATGATTTCTAACGAAGAATAATTTTCCTTTCAGCTTGGCATTAGAGCTTTTTTCATCTCCACCGTCCTTTCCTCTTGTCATCGCACTATTAGGTTCAACTCTCGGGCGCCATTCTTTTCCACACATCATCAAGTGGGTGGAGATGAAGGCTCCTTTTTTCTTTGGTTTTTCAGTTAGACCGGAGACCTAATGTTAAGCATCCGACTTGGAATGTTGCTTCTCTTGCATGCGGTGCTCCTCTCTTGTGGAGCTTCATCCTTGCATTTGTGTTGCTCAATTGAGATCGTGCCACTTCTAGCTTCTTCCACATATACCCCCCTAAGACTCATCGGTGCAACTTCTCCATGTCTCTCCACAAAACAACGGTTTGCTCGGTACCCTATTCCATTCGCGGTCCTCATAAGAGGAGGGGAACTATTTCCTCTTGGTCACTCATCCTGTTGCAAGTGGCCCTACAGGAATACACAATTGTCTCTTTTGGAGCCTCCTTTATGCATCTTTGCGGATCACTAGAGTTGATGACCATATCATGTTCTTGCCTCTGGATCACTCGACATATCCAAGTCCGACCTTGTTGCTAAAGTAGCCTTACATCTGGATTATATTGTTGTTGCCATTGTGTCCCAGGCTCTGATTTCTTCTTTCAATTTGGCTGACCCAATATTTCAGTGAGAAGCTAAGCCAACTAGCCTTGGGCTGTGTTGTTGCCTCATTTCATTGCCTAAAAGCTGAATCTATCTTGTCACAGGTTTAAGAATTTTATAAAAGGATAACAAAATGCCAAATTTCCAAAGAGGTCAACAATGATATTGAGGAGTTTACACTTTTGGTCATTCATTTCCTGTTGTAGATCAGTCATATATTTTCTTGACAATCCACTAGATCGTTAAACTGTTCTATCATCTTTCACATTCATTTTGTCTTCAGACTAACACTTTGTTCATTCACAATTTATGGACACAAGGTAATTGGTATCAAACATGAGTTTTGTGGGTGGTATTAAACATGCCTTAATTGTCTACAGCTCTCTCAGCTACACCTACACCCCACCTGCTTCATAGTCATCTTGGTCATCCCTCTTTCTAAAGCTTGGAGAAAATGGTTCCCGATCTGTCTAATCTTCAATCTCTTAAGCTCTTGAATGTGAATCCTATTAGCTAGATAACCCCTTTTCCTAGTGGTGCTCTTAAACCTGCTTTTGCACTTTTGCTTAGTTCATTTGTGATTTGGGTCCAAGTTGACTGAACTCTAGGTTTAGTTTCCTAATTTTTTTTTTCACCTTCATTTATGATTATTCTTCAAAGAAATGTTGGTGGGTTCGAAGTTTTCTTTATCTTTCCTTTTATGCAAAAATCAAAAACCAATTTGACGTCTAATAGGTGCCTATACATTGATGATATTAGGGCATACTTGTTTCGCTCTTAGTCATTTCTAGAGTCATGGTATTCATCATCAGATTTGATGTCCTTATATACCTCAACAAAATGGTGTAGTAGAACCAAAACATTGATGTCTTATTAAGTCTTCTTGTACTTTACACTTATACATGCATGTACCCCTTTCTCTTTGAGGTGATGTTATTTCTGATCGTATATTATTTCATCAACTATGTGCCATCGTCTCCTCTTTATGGGGAAATCCCCTTCAATATTGCCTTTCCATAAGATATCTAATCATAAATCTTTGGATGCAATTGCTTTGTTCACCTAATGACTCTTGGCCAAAATAATTTATTTTCACGGTCCATCAACTATATTTTCTAAGGATATGAGTTATCTACAGAAAGGTTATCTTTTGTGTCTCTCTTAAGGCACGTTGTGCCTTTTGTGTTGCATGGTGTAATCTTTTTCGAGTTCCCTCTGCACCACTTTATCTAAGTTAATGTAGAAAGTTTTTTATGTTCCTACTATATCGCCTTTTCTACCTTTGTTCGTGGATCTCCCCATCCTTTGCTACCGTTGATCCACCACTTAAGCTGTTCCTACTATATCGTCTTTTCTACTTTGTTCGTGGATCTCCCCATCCTTTGCTACCGTTGATCCACCACTTAAGCTGCCTCCCTTGTGGGTGTGTGATGACCACACCTTGGAGACACTCCAACAAGTCCCAGAGACCACTACTTTCTAATCGCTAGTCGTCATCCTAGATCTCCTAATGAGGATGTTCCCTATTGCTTATGCACAAGTACTCATAGTTGTTCCACTTCTCATTTACCTTTTTGTGTGTGTTATATCCTATGCATCTTTATTTCCCAAATACTCTGTCTTTGTGTTCTCTTTATCCTCATAGTGTTTCCTTATATAGTCAATTCCACTTCTCTACTCTAATGATACTCAGGAGTTAGTTTATCTTCCTCCTGTGAAGTCCATCATGATTATAGATAGATTTTCTCTATTCATTGTTCCCAGATGACGCTGTTGGAAAAAGGGTGCACCAAGATTTATAGTGTTAACTACTTTGATACATTCTCTACAATGGCCAAGAGTGCTTCAGTTTGCCTCTTCCTCTCACTAGTTGTCTTTCATTTGATCCTTCATCATCTTGACATCAAGAATGCTTTCATTCATAGTGATCACTCAGTGGAGGTATATATTTAGAAAATTTATCTCGACTCTTTCAAGTATGACATAGTTGAGAGTATTATTCTAAGGTACCTCATTTCATAATATGGAAGACATGTTCTTCTTATTATTATATATATATATATATATTATCATCAATAGCAATGACTTCATCAAGATTGCAAAATTGAAAGATTAACTTATTAACAGTTTCAAAGTAAAGTTAACTTAAGTACTTTTGAAGTTGCTTGCTCAAAAGGTGTTTATATCTTATAGTGCAAGTATATAATACTATATGCTCGAGAAGGCAGATAGGTAATCTGTGGATTCTTTTATAAATCCTAGTCTCAAATTAGTACTAGGACATGGGAAGCCACTAGTTGATCCAGGGATGTAAAGAAAGCTAGTAGGAAATACTATACAGAATGCTAGCACGAAAACTAAACTATCTCATAGTCATCTGACCAAACATTTTATTTACAGGTAGTATGTAGTTTGATCAATCAATTTCTAGAGAATTCATATCATAACCATTGGGTGGTTGATGCTTGAACTTGTATTTTTCATGTTTTATCTCCATGAATATTTAGTTATAATTAGAGGTATTATCTATATATATTAGTTACCATATCTGTATATAGTGGTTATCATATTAGCATTATATATTAGTAAATATATATCTGTCAATTAGACTAATTATCAATTAGCCTAATTATAATTTCCTAAAATAGATCTCTAGTTTGTATATAAATATGCTTCACTATTCAATAAAGAATGTGTATCTTTTTTATCTCAAATAACATGGTATCAGAGCCATTCTAAATTAGGTTTCATTGTCGTTGCTGCTTTCCTCTCTTTTTCCCTTTCCTTCGACAGTGCTTTAATTTTTCTTCGTCTGTTCGTGCAAATCCCCGTCGCTAGGGTTCCCGTCTTCTTCTCCAATGATGATCGCTTCCTCCTTCGATTTGTCTACAACCCTCCTCTTCGCTACTTCCGCCTTCACCTCCGCCGTTGGCGGGAGTTCTACTGATAAATTCTCCTTGAACCGCACCTTCGCCAACTGCCTCGACCTCCCCCACCTCAGCTCCTCTTTGCATTTCATCTACGACTCTATCGCCCATAGCCTCTCGATCACCTTCGTGGCTCCACCGGCTTAGCCCGAAGGGTGGGTCATGTGGCCCATCAACGTCGTCTTCAATTCATCCTCAGATTCGTCTCTTGAAGGGGTGGATCTATGGCTCTTTATCATCGACGTTCGCTTGGGTTTTGCTTTGTCCACCGTTCTGCTAGTACAAGGTCTTCTGTGCTCTTTTCACTGGGCATTTGAGATATTCATCACGTGACTGCATCGAGCAACTGCAGATTGTGTTGTCTCCCCGCCGAGTAGCCACCGTCGCTGCCTTCCTTGCCGACTAGCCGCTGTATCTTCCAGGACAATCACTGTCGCCTTCATCCTTCTTTAAGACTCCGTCAAAGCTGTTAGATCAAGCAGATTCAGAGCTGCTGCTGCTGAAACCACCAGAACAGCCAAAACTTGAACCACGAAGCCTTCGAAATTGCAGAAGCACCATGAACCCGACATCATCGTCCATCAGAAATCCTCCACGGCCTGCTGCTCTCTTACTCGCAGAAGCAGAGAAGAAAGCCCTCTCCTTCCCTCTTCTGTTTACGCACGAAGTCGACTGTGGTTTGGATCTTCCTTCGGGTTCTTTTATTTGACTTTCTTCGGAATAAAGTCTTATGGCTGAAAATAAACCTTCTATTGTGACGGATGTGGTGCTTGTAACGTCTAAGATCACTGACTATAAGCTAAATGGTTTCAACTATTTGAATTGGAGTAAGGTTGTTCGTCTTTATCTATGAAATATTGACAAAGATGGGTATTTGACTGATGATCCTCCTCAAGATGATTTGTAGTAGACATGACTTAGAGAGGATGCTCGCCTGTTCCTTCAGATTCAGAATTGTATTGATAGTGAGGTAATTGGTTTGATCAATCACTGTGAATTTGTTAAATAACTAATGACTTACTTGGAATTTTTGTACTCTGGAAAAAGGAATCTCTCCCGCATGTATGAGGTTTGCAAAACATTTTATCGTGTGGAAAATCAAGATCAACCTTTCATCAATTGTTTTATTGCATTAAAAAAATATATGAGGAACTTAATATGCTGTTGCCCTTTAGCCTTGATGTGAAGGTTCAACAACGCCAACGAGAGCAGATGACTATCATGAGCTTTCTCGTTGGTTTATCTCTTGAATTTGAGTCTGTTAAGTCACAAGTTCTTTTTGGTTCTGAGGTATCATCTTTACAAGATGTATTTAGTCACTTTCTCCGTAGAGAAAGTAATGCACCCGTTCTTCTAGTGGTGCTTTAGTGAGTCGCAATACTAGTTATGTGCTTGGAAAATGAACTAGTCGCAGTGGAAACAAAGGAGGTGGCTCTAGGACTTTAATATTCGAACGCCAAATTCGGACATTATTATGTGTAACTATTGTCATACGAAGTTTGAGTGTAAAAAGCTTCAGTATAAAAATTGCAAAAACACTTGACCCCCATTACATTCACTAATGATGTTTCTGATAAATTGGTACTTATCTCTACAGATGAATTTGCTAAGTTCTCAAAATATCAGGAATCACTCAAATCTTCATCTCCCTCTGTCAAGTAAACAAAACCCATATTTTCTTTCCTCATCCTCCAAATGAGTTATTGATTCTGATGCCACGGATCATATGATAGGTAATTCTAGTCTTTTTTCTACTTTTTAGTCCAAAGCTAACACTCATACTGTTACTTTAGCTGATGGGTCTTCATCCTGTGTTCGTGGGTCTGACACTATCCCCTTTGGTTTTCTTGCTTCTATGATATATTGAATTGTGGTGCGGATCTACTGTGTTAACACGATCTCGATGTCAAAATCACGAGATTTGTATTCCATGAGGATTTGGGGATGGACTGAAGGAGAACCCAATCCTCCGATATGTAGAAAACCAAAACGCGGAGTGTTAGATATGAAAGTACAATTTGATATGCCGCGAAGAACCCTAGGTCATCACAGAGTTTAATGAATTAAACTAATTCGTTGTCACATAGTAGGAAGAGGGTTAATTAGAAGTCGTGGATCTTGTGATAGGGTTCCCTCTAGGTTACGATCTCTAGTTGCGATACTTTCGAAAGTAGACGATGATTACGGTTGGTACGCTGATGTATTACTAAAAGTTCACATCGGTTATATAGGATGGTCTACCTACACAAGTCAATATTGAGAACAAGAATTCAAACATTGTCATGCCCTGAGGAGCCACGTGCCCGACGAAAATCGAACAACATCTCCCCTGTACGACGGACAATATGAATCTTTGTACATACATAATATGACCTCTATGACTCTACCAACAAATAGAAAAGAAATCATGCATCATATCTAACAAAGTGCAAAATCCAAACATCAGTATGCCCTCAGGGCATTCCAACACACAAATACATGAATCTATATCACGTACAAATCCACCAAACATAACGGAAACGAAAATACAACCAACTGTAATGAAAAGAACATGTGCAGCTAAACCAAAAAAAAAAAAATAGTACGAAGTAAGATGGACTGACTGCTGGGCTCTCCTGGCGGCGTCATCCTCAAAAAAGGAAAATAAGCAAACGATTGTGAGTCCAGGGGACTCCACGGGTATATATACAGATAGATATGCATGATTGTAAAAAGGTTATACAAAAATAATATAGAATTAAGCAGATACAGTCTCATAGGAATAATTAGAAGAGATGATCGGAAATTGCAAGCAATACATATCAACGTAAACCCACCCGCGGGGTATGAAGGTCATAAACCCCGACCCAGAAAGGTCACCAGACCATATACAAATAAAATACCTCTTATATGCACATGTCATCCAAATGCATCAATCATAGATCAAACAAATGTAGCAAACACAAACAAATACAATCCATGCAATCGTGCACATGATGCAATGTCATGGTCACCCTTGACGCCAGTCAACCACCGTCATCGGCCATGGGTGAGGTCGAGTGGGTAGGATTATGACAACTGTACGCACTCTGCTGTCGCTGCTCCCGAGTGACCGAGTGGATAGGATGCTAGCATAGGACACCCTCCTACCCAAATTATATGGGGGAGCACCGCTTTTATCTCCTCGTATCACGGGAAAGAGGAGGGATCCTTGTCTGCTACCACACTGCGGATACCACTACCTATGAGCGGCTGAGCGGAGCCTTAACAGGGCAACTGCACACACTCTCCTAATAGTACCACTAACTCATGAGTGACAGTGTGTGCATATACTGATATGACTGACGACTCGTCTCAACCACAAGGGAGCCAAGGGTCGCCAGTTATGCAATAATGTAAGGATGATGCATGACACTAACATATGTAACACCCACTAATCAAACCTCAAAATGATATGCATAGGTCTGAAATTATAAATCATGATCTACAAATAAGCTACTAGGCATACAATAATGCAAGGTATCAATAAATGTCAGGTATAATATGACATACAAATATTCCTATGCACACGTGCACACGTGTGTACTCTAACAGAATAAGAGTATCAAGTATTAAGATTGTATTGAAAATAAACTTTGAGTATCTCAAAGGTCAAGCAGCAAGTATCAAGCAGGAAAACCAAAGACAGAAAAAGGTATAATCCTACTACTATTCATAAAATAAACCATGCATAAAAAATATGACAATATCTACAGAGATAAGTCAAGAGATACCTGCCTCCAATATAGTGTGTATCCGGTGGAACCACCACGACCAATCGTCCTGAATCGAAACAATCAATGTCCTGTGTCAAAACACATAAGTTTAGCTATTTACAAAAATAGTAATTAGCTAAACTAACTACTAACCGTATAAGAGTAGCCCTAAATATCATCTTCATCATTTAATATCACTTAAATGACTTAACTCCTAATCAATCCGTATCATCATGGTTAGGTTCAACACAGTTTTAATCTCATATAAAACTCAACACTAATGCTTAGCTAACCTAGGTAGGTGTCCTCCGCTACAAGTTCTCGGCAACACCAAATCCAATATTCCACACCATGCATTATCGAATCTGATCAGCGACCAAGACAAACTTCTAAGATCCGTAATTATTCCATTACTCATTAAAACTCAAAGCCAAATCCAAAGCAGCAAGAATCCAAACCTAAGGTGGTATTCGGCCAAACCTTATAAGATCAAAAATCATAGTTAACCCTAAATCCAAAACATAATGAATTCCAATTCATCCATACCAACTAACATTAATCCGACTTATAACCCAACATCAAGCACAGAGCCACCTCCCAATCACTCGCAACACCAACACAGAACCAAGAACAGATCACTACTTTCTCATCCGAAATTCCAATTTCAAAACAAAGTTCAACAAGAGTACAACCCTAAAACCAAATTGAAGCTTAACTAAGATGGCACACCTGCGAGCCCTTCTTTCCCCTCCCTCTTGCATCGATTAGATACAATCGGCAATCAATCGGCGAAGATGGTTGTTTTTCTCCGACGAGCTCTCCCCAACCCAGATCTACTTCTGATGTGCAAGTCAGGTCGCCCCAAAGAGGTCGGCTCTAGGTTAGAGCAAGAGACAATGTTACCCATGGAAAATAGAGGTAGATCCAAAGAATCCAGAACACAACAGCAAGGATCGATCGCTTGCCTCTGCTGTGATCGAAGAACCAGAGCTACGGATCCGGGGAGAGGGGCCGACACAACCTGCTGGACTCGACTCTGATGATAGAATTCGGCGATCGATCGGCCGACTGCCACGATGGGAGGGAGAGCGCAAGATAACGAGGAACGGAAAAGGGGATCGTGCATGATGAGAGGAAGAAGAGAAACGGGGTGGGTTTAAGTGTAAACAATTTTGCAAAAAGACTCTCCGAAACTCATCAATTGCATCCAAGTCCTTAATTTAGGGTTTTAAAAATGCGTTTAAGCCCTCCAAACTCCCTGTATTTAACAAACATAGATCAAGAGTTTGCTAGCATAGAGGTGAAATCGAAATCGTAGAATCGTTTTCTCTGACTGATTTTCTGGCGTACTACTGCCTTATTGATTGCGATCTCTCTGCTCTTTGATTGTGATCTCGATTGCCTTCTCCAATCGGATCTCTACTGCCTTTCTCGGTTGGACCTCTACTACCTCTCTCTGATTTCTCTCTGCGATCACTCTTTCTTCTTCACGTGATCTGTTTATCTTTTTGTTTTGATCACACTCTGCCTTCCTCTTGTGATCTCATTGTCTTTTTCCTCTGATTTCTTCCTGTGTTACTAGGTCTCCTAGTCCTCGAAACCCAAAACCGCTGATTTGGTCTAGACAATCAAGCCCGATTTGTAGGCTAGTACTTAGTCACTAATCCTTGTGGATTCAATCTTTGTTTTACTTGACGATAAAATCCGGCACTAGCGATTCCCACATCATGACTCGTCCAGATATTACATATTCGGTTAGTGTTGTTAGTCAGTTTATGTCATCTCCAACCGTTCATCATTGTACAACATTAGAACAAATTTTGTGTTACTTGAAGGGAACACCTCGACGGGGTATCGTATATGAAAATCATGGGTACATTCATATTGAATATTTTTCATATGCAGATTGGGTTGGTTCCAAAATGGATAAAAGATCTACTTCGGGTTATTGTATTCCAGTGCAGAGTCAGAATATAGGACTATGACACAGTCTGTGTGCAAAATAATGTGGATATATCAATTTTTGACTGAAGTAGAACTTAAAATTTCAGTACCAGCTAAACTATGACATGATAACCAAGTTGTTCTTCATATTGCATCCAATCCTATGTTTCATGAGCAAACTAAGCACATTGAAATTAATTGTCATTTTGTTTGTGAGAAAATTCAACAAAGCTTAATTTCTACATATCCGATATGTGAAGACGGGAGAACAACTCAGGAACATTTCTTAAATGTGGTTTGGGTAGATTATCTTTGTAACAAGTTGGGTATGAAAATCTATATTCCAATTTGAGGGGAGTATATATATATATATATATATATATATATATATATATATATATATATATATATTACCATCTTATTAGTATATATTAGTTAATATGTATATCTGTCAATTAGGTTAATTATCAATTAGCCTAATTATAATTTTCTAAAATAGATCTATATAAATATACCTCACTATTAATAAAGAATATGTATTCTTTTTATCCCAAATAACGAGGGATAAAATTCATGTCTGACACTAAATAGTCAGGGACAGATACAGGTTAATCTTGATGACAATGAATACCTATTTAAATTGGTCTTTGCAAGTATTCTAGGTCTATTTACTTTGGATGAAAGATACAAGGGTGGAGGGAAAGCGACAAGATACACATAAATGAAGAAGTTCCATATGTAATTTTGTGATCCTTTCTCTTACCCTCTCGACTTTCCATCCAAGTAAATGAACTCTTAAATGTCAAATTACATATGTTTTATACTCACTGTACTTTCCTTCATATGTATGGTTGCCAGCTTCGACATAGTGCCTTTTCTTACATCACTGGATTGTAATGACGGGCAAATTTATAAAGCTTTAGAATCCTGCTTACCTTCATCAACGATTGGGTTTATCACTGGCAATTGATCCGGTGACCCTTTGAATAAATAAAGTAGATTGATCGCGGAGTTGCCACCAACCAACGAGATGCTTGCTTCTTGTCTATTTCTCCAGTCCAATCTAAAACCAATGTACAAGATAAATTTTCGCCTAATAAATTCTTGTCCATCACTGGTAATTTTCTGTTTGAATCTAAAATCCAATGCACAAGTCTAATTGTGTTTGTGTGCATTGCATATTTTTTTACAGATATATAATCTATGTAAAAATTGCAGATCGTAGATGTTAGATCCATGGATAATTGGTTCTCTCAAGGCACTAACGATTCAAACAATTAATTCTCAAGATTCATATCATGCTGTAGATTGGTAGAAAAATAAGTAAAATGGTTGCACAACTCAATTAAGCTCATTAACTTGCTTCATTTCTCATTACAACACAATTGTAACTCTAATTATATTGTGCATACACTCTGAACTTCTTGCTCTTTTAGCTTCATTATGCACTTTGTGTGAAGATTTCTCCTTGTATTCATCTTGTTGCTAAGAATATTATAACAAACAAACAAACAAACAAACAAATCAATAGTGACACTTAATTTGCTGCAGAGATCACCCAGTTCAAGAATTAGAGCTCGACAAATCTCCCCCCTCCATGCCACTTTGATATCATTGTCAATGTATCAATTTTATTTAGGTCAGAATGGATTGCAAATGTAGATGTTCAGTGATCAATGTTCAATTTCTCAGGTGTTAAACAACTCGGTGTATACATTTTTTTTTCAGTTACTTTTTTTAATTGTTTCAGGTCATGGAGAACAATGCATCGATTGAACAAGCTCCACAATCCTCTTGTTCCTCCAACTGGCAAGTTCTTAGCAAGGGAGAGCCTTCGAAGTATATCTACATGAGCAAATAGAGCTTCAGCTCTAAATCATACAAACTTGGCCAAGTAGGGAGGAGAGAAGGGAGTAGCCCTAATTTTGTAGAGCTTTGGGTATTTTGTGGCCGCCAACTTATGTGGATGACCACGTGGTCAACGCCAACTAATGTGGAATTTGACCACGTGGTCAACCATCTCATCGGCATTTTTAGCCTCCATAAATCTTGGTCATGTGCAACTAGTAATAATTTTTGTAATATAAAACTTTTTATTTAAAGAGAACTTGTTCAAGATTAATATAGTCAACCCACATGCCCCAAAAGTACACATTTAAATTTGAATCTCGATATATTTCGAGGCTCACTAGGAATCCTTCTTACATGCATGATTTATCACACTGATTCCAATTTAATTGATTTTACTTTTTTTTTAAAAGTCAATTAGCATCTACCTATATATCATTTTGTGAAATTTTTTTTTAATACTGCACCTGATACTGATCGACTGGAAATTTCATTTGTCCGAGACGTTAAATTTCTGTATCGGGTTCAATCCCTAGTCAGCGTATTTGTAATTTTTTTCCAAATGGAGGCGAATCTGGACCTGTTCTAGACGTCCTGCATGATACTATAGGTTGAACATAGGGCATGGAAGGCGCCATCTCTAATAGTAAGAATTGAATGTTCACTTAAAATCTATCGAACTGGATTAATCAAAATTGAAAAAATTAAATTTTTTCTAACCAATTGAATTGATTGTTTTTTAAAAAATTGAATAAATTAAATTGATAAAATATCGATTAATTCAGTCAAAATTTAAATTAATCGAATTAATTGATTTTTTAAACAATGATGGAATCATAGGGATTTAATTGAAATTGCAAGTGTTTTTTTTAAAAATAAAGATAGAATTATGGGAGATTTATTAGTTGGGTTTTATTTTGGTTTATTCGTTTAAGTGAATAAGAAATTTAAAAATTGAAATATGATTGAATTAATTGAAAAATTATTTTTTAGAAAAAATTAAAATACCAAAAACTGAATTTAATTTTTGAATTCGGTTGGTTTGATCGATTTGTTTGATTTAATCGAACTTTTATTCACCTCTATTAATAGTCATAATTTTTTTTTTGACACTTGACAACAATAACTCAACCAAATAAATTTGAGATCTCATCTCGAATCTCATAAGAATTATATTATAGATTTCCTTAAATATTTTTTTTTGTTGGCAAGAGGAACTAATCTTATTTTGATTCCTCATAATCCTTGTAGAATTCATGGTACCTTGAATAGTTGTCTTGCAACTTTGTTTTGAGTTACCTTTACCAAAATCAATGTATACTAATCCACATACAGAGTATTTTGGTGAACTCAAGTTCAGGGATCCCATACATTATTATAATTCAAGAATTAATTAGGTGCTATAATTTTTTATATAAGTATTACTCTTCACCCGGGAGCTTGTGCATCGGATTGCCCTTAATCAAGTGTTACTTTCAATGTTATTAGATGCCATTAGTTTGATCTAGTATTTTTTCCTATGGTGAGTAGGTGTCATCGTTAGTATGTTAGAAGGCATGAAGGCATGACTTAGTGTGACTAAGTGGCAATGTTCAATGTTTTCAAACGGCATGTTTAGATGGCATGATTTAGTGTGTCTAGGTGCCACAATTTAGTATTATCGAATGTCACATTTTAGTCTAACTAGATATCACGGTTCAATATTAAAGGTGCCATGGTTTATGCCGATTCATTAAAAAAATAATCAGATTGGATAACCTCGAATCTGAGATGACCGATCCGACTCCCATGCTAAAATTTTCTTCATTGGCCGTAAAGGTAAATCGAAAACCGCTTACGATATGACGGTCTGTTGTGCACCCCTGGAAGCCTCCATTGTAAGCGCTTCTCGATTTACTGACGTCTATTTAATTCGCATAGAGATCATCATTTTAAGAAACCAGTCATTCTTCCGCTATCCATGCCGGGGCAGTTTATGCTTATTGATAGTGAATAGGCGTGTGGTTTAATATTATCAAGTGTTATAGTTTAGTGTAATCAGATGTAATAGTTTAAAAGTACTAAGTAATTTTCCTAATGTGCATTGATTACAAATTAAAATTTTAAGATTTGTGTAGATCTAAACGATCATGTATCGCGATCTAATGTCCTTCACTAATTTGGAACTATTGAGGATTAAGAAATATTTTTAACATAAATCTTACAATTTCTTCTTTTTTATTTTTTAAAAATACTTTTTAGGATTTGAAATTTTATCATTTTTGACAAATAAAGATATCATTAGATTTATGATATTGAGATCTGTATAAATATACTTTTTTTTAGTTAAAGTGAGTTATCAAAGTTATTAAGAAAATCAAAATGTTTTAAAATTTGAATTCATTAAGCTCCTAGGAGCCCATATGAATATTATTTTATATTTTAGAGTTAAAATAAATTGTTTGAGTTCATCTTAATAGTTTTGACCAAAACTACTTAAGTGGATTAAATTATTTTGAATTCAAATATTAATATTTGGATAACTATTAGCGAACCCAAATATTTCAAATCAAAGATTACTATTAGTTTGAATTCCTTAAGTTTTCACGAACTCTTATTTGACCTTATTTGTAATTAAGAGTTAAAATGACTTGTTTGGATCGACCTAATAGTGTCGACAAAAAAGCTTTGACAAAAACTGATAGGTGGATCAAAATATTTCAAAATCAAAGACTTTATGCAAATTTAAATTCTTAAGTTCTAAAAAATTTATGCATGTGGTTGTGATTTGAAGCTACGGAGTACCACAAAGATTACATTTTCAAGAAATAAAATTATTTTTTATATTATCATTTTGACAAATAAGTGTATGGATTTATGAGATCAAGTAGGTGTGTGTGTGTATATATATATATAGTGTCGTTTGGTTGCTAAAATAAGTTATTTTGGTTTATTAGGTGGACTAAAATATTTTAAATTTAAAATTAAAATAATGATTTGAAAAGAAAAAATGCTTATATTCAAAAAAAAAAAAAAAAAAAAAAAAAAAAAAAAAAAAAAAAAAAAAAAAAAAAAAAAAAAAAAAAAAAAAAAAAAAAAAATCACCATTATATTCAAAAAAAAAACAAATATGGAGAACCTCATTTAAAAACAAGTGAAATCCAGGGCGCTGTGTTTCACGACTCGAGACACGAGATGATGACGCGGCACCGTCAACCCGCATCGCGAGGCCAACGCTTACCGGGGGCGCCGTCGACCTTTGGCTGCCTAGGCGTCCGCATCATTACGCCCCGTACGCCGCACGCCGACATCCATCGTCATACATGACCTGACCATCTCCACGATGTATCCACGCATTCCCAATGGATGCATGTGATGATCATGATGATGGTACGGGTGAACAACTACCCACCCGTCCCCGCTTTCCGAAGGATCCGAATCCGATTTCAAATCCGGTGGCCGGGCACCCATCTCCTTCCTTCCCCCTGCCCGACTGCGAGTCTATTTATACGCTGCTACCAAACATCTTCTCCTCCTCTTCTAATTACAAAGACCAAGTTTGGGTTTGAAGAGAGCGAGAGGAAGAGCGAGCGATACCTGAGACGAAGGATATGGGCGAGGTGCGTAGGCAGCCTGCTTTCTCGATTCTGTTTCTGTTCACGAGCAAGATTTCACCATCACCTGCTTACAAGTTCGTTTCTTTGTGATGTAATGGCAGAAAGAGGAGAAGGAGAAGAAGGGGGATGACGAAAAGAAGGGCGACGGGGAGAAGAAGAAGAAGGAGGAAGAAAAGCCGGCCGTCGTCGAGGTCAAGCTCGATCTGCACTGCGAGGGCTGCGCCCACAAGGTCAAGAAACTCGTCAGAGGTCTGCAAGGTACGCGCTACCTCCATATCCCTTTCTCTTCCTGTTTCGGCATCGATCGAGATTCTATCCTCTTTCAAAATAGAATTTTCGGGAATGGATCTTGCAATTTCGTTGTCGAGCTTAGGGATCGAGTCGCGATGCAGGGGTGGAAAGCGTGAGCGCGGATCCGGCGACCGGCAGGCTTAAGGTTACCGGGAAGGTGGATCCATGGCAGCTTAAGGAGCTCCTGGAGGCCAAGACCAAGAAGAAGGTCGACTTCATCTCTCCCAAAGACCCTCCCAAGAAGCCCAAGGATGAAGACAAGAAGAAGAACAAGGACGAGGACGACGGCAAAGACAAAGAACCTAAGAAAGAAGAAGCGAAACCTAAACCTGTAAGCCATTGCTTTGCAGCCGCAAAACAACAAAAGAATCTTCAATCATTTTGTTCTTACCTGTCGTCATTCTTTTCATCAGCCGGAAGTGACCTCGGTGGTTCTCAGTATTCAACTCCATTGCGACGGCTGCGTCCACAGGATCAAGAAAAACATCTACAAGATTAAAGGTGAACATTGATTTCTTCTACCATCTTCAATTTTGTCCGCCGTCTTCTACCGATTCCATAATAACAGAAGAAAAAAATCGTCAAGATTATCAAATTAGGGATTTTGATTAGTGTGACCTCTCAGGCGTCGAGGAGGTGACGGTGGACGCCGCGAAGAATTTGGTCACCGTGAGGGGCACAATGAACCCCAAGACGCTCCCCGACGCGCTGAAGGAAAAGATCAAGCGCAGCTTCGAGATCGTCCCGCCCAAGAAAGAGGAAGGCGGCGGCGAGAAGAAAGAGGAGAAGAAGGGCGGGGAGAAGGACAAGGCGGGCGGTGAGAAGAAAGAAGACGAAAAGAAGGGAGGCGAGAAGGTGAAGAAGGATGAGGAAAAGAAGCAGGAAGCTGCGGCATCTCCTACACCGCCTCCGCCGGCCGCCGCGGCGGCGGCGACGACCACGACGACGATGCCGACGACGGTTACGGAAGCCAACCCGATGGATAATTACACTCCGTACGGAGTGTATCCGGGGTATGGTTACCGCATCGAGATGGTGCACGCTCCGCAGATGTTCAGCGATGAGAATCCTAACGCCTGTTCCGTAATGTGATGGCAGTCGCACTACCCGGCCGGTCTATGGTAACGGGTTAGTCAGTAGTGAGGAAACGTAAATAAGCGAAAACGCTGTAAGAAAAAAAATCGGTAATTAATTTTTCTTTATTCAAAATTTGATTTTAAAATCGAGTAATGGTTCAATGCTGCCCATGTTTATTTTGCTCGCTGAGTGACGTTGGTTTTATTACTGGAAAATAAAAAAGGACCTAATTGCAAAATATACTGTATTTAAATTGCCACAAAATTAAATAAATATAAAATCAAATAAGAGTATGAAAAATATTTATACTCTTCGATTTATCCATTTAATATTTTTAAATCAACTGTTTATTAAAAAAATTTATCTATTAATTTATTGAAATTGAAATTTTTAGGCATCTTTTGCCCCGTCCACTATTAATATTAAATTTATGGCTCGTAGTAGGCTATAGTCAAATAATCTTTGAGGAAACCGTACATTAAAATTGGAGAAATTACAAAAAAAAAATTACTCAATTATTTTTTGTTATTTTTTGTCTATTGATTTATAAACCAATATATATGCTACAACTAAAATTTTCAAGAAAAAAAAATGAAAAAGTGGTATTTTTAAAAATAATAAAACAACATTACATTTCGATTTTTAAGTTAAAAATATTAGTGTTTCATACTCTTATAATAATTTTAGCTAAAATTGGTACAACATACATTATTTTTTTTGTCTAAAACTACTCTAATGTATAGTAATTTTTATTCAAAATTATTCATACTCTTATAATAATTTTTATCTAATAATTTTAATCAAAGTTGCTATAATATATAACAGTTTTAAATAATAACAAACAATAGAAAAAGATAGTTTCATTTTTTTTCCTTTGGAGAACTGAAAAATCTTCTAATATAAATAATTATATCAAAGTTATTCAACTTGACTATATATTTATATTTATAGGAGTATGCTCAAAAGAGACTTAAGAAGCAAGAGGAAGATTTTAAAGGCAACGTAGCCTACCTCAAGGGCATCCACGTCAATGTCATATTATTTGTTAAATATTATAATATTCACTATCTCATAAAAAAAATAAGATTATGTACCACATACATATTATATTAACATATTCATTCTTCATATTCGTTTTAATATTAACAC
Source organism: Boesenbergia rotunda (assembly GCA_024364735.1). Lineage (NCBI taxonomy): Eukaryota > Viridiplantae > Streptophyta > Magnoliopsida > Zingiberales > Zingiberaceae > Boesenbergia > Boesenbergia rotunda. Next base: position 144,441 of record JAGFNQ010006800.1, on the reverse strand, counting down.
TCATTATTTATGATGTTCACATGTCACATATATATTATATTAACATATTTATTTTTCACATATTCATTCATCTTTATTTTTATTTTATATTAAATAAATATTTTTTATTTTTAATAATTTAATAATAATTATTTAAAATAAGTTTCCGAATCGATCCCTGAATCGATTTGAGACGTTGAGACATCAATTAAAACAAGTTTCATTCCCTAATCGATTAGGGCCAATTGATTGGACAATATAAGAAATTACAATGCCCAATCGATTGGGCTTAAGCTGTTGGACTACCTAACTGCCCAATCGATTGGGCAACTGCCCAGACGCTTGCATTGACCTAATCGATTGGGGTCACAAGTTAATCGGGTCATATATTTTATCGTATTATTGTATGAAATAATATGGTGAACGCGTTCAAAAACTGAATGTGTTCATCGCGTCAACCTTTAAACATTGATGTCACATCGGTGTTAACGCACTCAATGAATGCACCAGTACAGATGCTCTAAGGTTCACGTTATTACCCTCGGGGCTATAGTGCAGCGGAAGGGTGACTAGTTGTCATCCTTGATATCCGCGATTCGATCCACAACTACACGTATTTTGTAGGAATTTTTCTTCAAATGGATTGAACCCTGAGACGTTGGGATGCTGGACCATCCACGTGAATACTTCTTGATTTATCATGATGATAATGAAAAATTTTCATGAATAGAATCGATCATCAAAATTTAATTTATCTACTTCATTAATCATTTTGCTAAGGATCACCTTAAAGGTCTACATGTCTTGACAATGAGAAAGAATTTCCGGGCAGAACTTCGATTCAATAAAAGTAAAGTTGCCCTTAGTTTTCTTTGAAAAGGCCATATTAGGTAAACTGGCCCTTTATAACTTTAAAAGAGCAGCACCCTTGATAACGATAATAATAATAAAAAATTAAAGGTTCTCATTATTAAAATGTTTCTCTTGGAATTTTCATGGAAGAAAATTTCATAAAATTTTATAATATGCCATGGCTTACGTGGAGCTGACATAGACTCACTTATCTCCATTGAATTAATTATTTTGTTGTGATAGTGAATATCAACTTTAATTAATTCTTGGACAATATTATATTTAACACCCATCTTTTATTTATTTTTTTGTTTTATGAAAATATGATTATATAAAAAACACAAATTATTGTTTAGAAAGGGAACAACGACAAGTCTAGAGCCATGTCACATGTTAGAGAAAGAGATATATTCGTCAAGATACCTTCAAATCTTAAGTTTCAAAATTGATTCATAAAAAGAAATCATTAAAATTAAGGTTGTTAATTATTGGTGTTGGAAACATTGTGACAGTCGATCCAACCCATTCAAATTTGATCATTCCATTTGATCGGGATGAATAGCCCAAACTGAACACGTGGTGTTGGAAGATTACGTGCCATGAGAGATACTCGAAAAAGTCTCCGAGACTAACTCGAGGGGATGTTCCCTCCCCTAAATAGGAATGACGGCTGACAGTTACGACCGACAACACATGAGTTAATGCGTGCGGCCGTCGTTACCAGGAGTTCTCAGTGAACGACAGCTGACAGACAACCACGAATCAGGAGATATGGGAACAAGGGAGCGATTACAACAACGTGGGAGCACTCGAAGGAAGAGAGCAACGATTATATAAGGTACTTAGATCCCTAATAAGGGGGGGATTTTTTAGCACTCTACTAATTTACTTTCCTTGCTCCTTCTCTATCTTTGAGTAATTCTTGACTTGAGCGTTGGAGAGGGCTCCGCTGAAACTCCTTCGGTGTATCCCTATAACATTCATGTTAACTTTACAGGCACGGGCCTCCTCCATCGTCATCACTCAAAGCTACACCCCGGTGACCTGTCGCCCACGTTGTTCACTTCCAGAACAAGTTTGGAGTCGTCTGTGAGAAACTCAAGATTGACTATCAGAAGAAACATTGTGATGGCAAACCAGAAGGACAGCCGATAATTTTGACACGAGAGGAACTGGACAGCCTAGTCGCCAACGCCGTTCGAGGGCAGGGATGGAATCAGGTCAGGCCAGACTAGACTTTTCCCTTAACAGGTCAGGCCTGTATAATAGCAAACTGGCCTGAGCCTGGCCTGTGGCCTGTTATAGGCTTTGTTCTAGACCTGAGTCTGGCCTGTTCAATAGTCTGGCCTGGTCCGTGGCCTGTTTACAAAGCCTGTAATTTAATTCGATTTTTCAAAATACTTCTAATATATAAAATATAACAATTCAATTCGAATATTCGATTATCCAAAATACTAATTTAACAAATTAGCTAAAGATACCATAAATATATATATTTGGCAGGAGTCTAAGGAATAGATTTGTGGTCTGTTAGCTAGTAGGATGTAGATAAGTGTTTGCTCGGCGGGAGTCTAGGGATCAAAACTTTACTTTTACACTCTATTTTGACATTTGACAATTTATATAATGTAATTTTAACAGGCCCAGGCCGACCTGTCAGGCTTCATAGCCTTTATATTGAGCTTGGGCCTGACCTGATAAGAAAAACAAGCTTTCAAAAGGGCCTGATTATAATTTTATTTTTAAACAGGCCATGCCAAATACAGGTCAGGCCACAGGCCCCTGACAGGCCGCCTGACTTATTTCCATCCCTATTCGAGGGGCACAGGAGCAACATCAAATTGAGCAAGCTGTTTCTCAACGGGCGGTGCCCGTACAAGCAAACGCCCAGAGAGCATCAACTTCATACATTCGAAATCGGAGATTCATATCAGCTCCAGGGGGACTCGTGAATGCTGCTCTAGGGCACCGACGGGACTCCATTGGAGAGATGGAGAAAGCACATACGGCCACTTCTAGCGTTCTGCGGCGGGAAGAAAGACAAGGGAAGAGTGAACTTGCAAAGGTTCTTCCGAAGCATACATCTTCACCATTTGCCCGGGACATTGTAGATGACCCTATTCTCAAGCAATTTTGGGGTCATGAAATTGTTGATTATGATGGAAAATAGATCTTGAGGATCATATTTACAAGTTTGAGAACGCGACCCTGTTGCACCAATATATAGATGGTGTAAAGTGCCGAGTGTACTTGAACACGTTATCGAGAGCGATATAGAGATGGTTTTAGAGGTTACCGCAAGATTCTATAAACTCCTTTCTGGAGTTTAAAATTATTTTCTTGCATCACTTTGTCAGCAGTTGACGATATCAGAAGACTGCGCTGCGGAAGAACAAGGAGTCGCTGAAGGACTACATCCAGTGGTTCAATCGGGTTGCGTAAGATGTGCCAAGTGGTACTTTAGAGATTCTCGTCAACGCTTTTACTCAAGGACTGACTGAAGGAGATTTCTTCAGATCTCTCATGAAGAGGTCGGTCAAGCTTTGATGATTTATTAGGGAGGTCGGTCAAGCACATCAACGTAGAGGACGTGCAACACACCAACCGGAAGGATTCGGCAGGAACCCTGTCCAAATCTCAATACAATCCGAGAAGAAGGAACACCTACTCTAGCCCGGGCGTAGGATTCTTGCTCTGGCAAAAGTCACTGGGACCACAGGAAGAAACTGGTGGAAACAGTGGACATCGAGGGGCCAACACTGCCTGAGAAGAACTGTGACTTTCATGATAGTACCACACACTCCACGAAGGAATGCTACACTTTAAAGAGGAGAAGATCCAAGGACACAGATGCCAAGCCACACAAGAAGTGGAGAAACTCGGGGTATCGACGAAGGTCCCCTCGTCGAAACCGATCTCCTCGCTAATACCAATGGAGATATTTTTCATCTTATAAACTCATTATCTTTTCCATATATTTTTAATATGAGACTTTGATTGTATTATCAAAAATCCTCTCCTTAAACGAAGTACCACCATTATTCTCATGGTCTGAATTTCCTCTCAAACACTCAGTCACTATCTCCGGGCCTCTCCTAAAACATCTAGTCAAATGAGGTCGCTTCTCTTTTGTAAGACTTTTTCACTACTTAGGTTTCACTTTCTCAGGATTTATATCAAGCATTCAGTTACCCTTGATCTGTTTGGACTTTTCACCACCAAGGGTTCACTTCTCCGATTTTTGCTAAGTATCCGATCATGCTTAGACTTTTTGCTTAGTGTTGACTCCTCTAGGAGCCCCACCTTCTTCATTCAAGGCTACTATTCCACCCTCATGAATCGATTTGGACGATAAATCTAATACTACTTGTTAAGACTAAAAGATTTAAATATTTTTATAATGGTATGATATTGTCGATTTTAGATCTAAGTCTCCATGGATTTATATTCAAAAGGTCTCATAACAATGAAAATATCTTTTATTGTTAGAATTTGGTGACCCAAATTCTGTTTAATCCGTTAATATTTATTAGATATTTTCTTATTAATATGTTAATTAACAGATTCTTTATAAATCTATTAATTAACAGTTTCATTATTAATTTTTTATTTGACTAAGTATTCTAAGGTCCCTATAAATTGTGTATCTCAAAGACAAGTTGAATCAATCAATCAAGAAAGTATTTGGTTATCTCTTCTTTCTTTTTTTATCTCCCTTTTCTCTCTACTTCTCTTTACTTTATTATGGTATGAGAGTTGCCGACTTTGTATTCCATCGTTTATATTGATTTTTCCTCCTCTGCCTGTGGTTTTTTCCCATCAAGGGTTTTCCACGTAAATCTGGTGTGTTCTCTATTGTTCTTGTTGCCGTTTTTCCGTTCTAATCTCCTAACAAGTGGTATCAGAGCGAGGTTGGTTTTGAGAATTTCAATCGGGATTAATGACAACGGCAAGCATGAAATACGATATTCCGCTTTTGGATCGCAACACCAGGTTTACGCTGTGGCAGGTTAAGATGCGAGCGGTGTTAGCCCATCTGGACTTGGACGACGCACTGTTCGGGATAGACAACATGTCCTCGACATGGACAAAGGAGGAAAAGGAACATAAGGATCGAAAAGCTCTATCTCAGATCTACCTTCATTTATCGAATGAGATTTTACAGGATGTTTTGAAGGATAAATCCGCTGCTGCACTATGGCTAAAACTAAAGCAGGATTTTACAGGATGTTTTGAAGGATAAATCCGCTGCTGCACTATGGCTAAAACTAAAGCAGTTGTGCATGAGAAAAAGTCTTACGAGCAAACTGGCTCTGAAACAACGTTTGTATTCTCATCGTATGACAGAAGGTACGTCATTAAGAGATCACTTGACCGTGTTTAAGGAAATCGTCTTTGACCTAGAGGCTTTGGAGGTCAAATATGATGATGAAAATTTAGCATTGATTTTACTGTGTTCTTTACGCTCGTCATATACGGCTTTTAGAGATACTATTTTATATAGTCGTGATACTCTTACTTTGAATGAAGTTTATGATTCATTATTTTCAAAAGACAAAATGAAACAGCTTGTCGAAGAATCTGAGACTCAGGGTGAGGGTCTTATTATTCGAGGAAGGACTCAAGAGGAAGACTCTGATGGTAATATCAGGGGCAGATCGAAATCCAAAAATAGCGATAAGATTTGTAATTATTGCAAAAAGAAGGGTCACATTAAATCAGAATGTTACAAGCTGCAGAATAAGAATAAAAGGACAGGTGAAAATTCGAGGGAAAAACAACCAGAGAAGTTTGGTGAGGCTGATGTTGCCGAAAATTACAGTGATGGTGAACTTCTCGTTGCCTCTGATGCTGATTTGAAGAAGAGTAAGGAATGGATTCTTGATTCTGGTTGTACGTTTTATATGTGTCTCAATTGGGACTGGTTTTCAACATATGAAACGGTTTCAAGTGGTGTCGTTTTGATGGGCAATAATACATCTTGCAGAATTGCTGGTATTGGTACGGTCAAAATTAAGATGTTTGATGGTGTCATTCAGACACTTGGTAATGTGAGGCACATTCCTGATTTGAAGAGAAATATGATCTCTTTGAATGTTCTTGATTCTAAAGGGTACAAGTATACTGGTGATGGTGGAGCTGTGAAGGTCAGTAAAAAGTCTCTTGTTGTGATGAAGGGACAAAGGAGAACCGCCAGTTTATATGTTCTGCAGGGATCCACAGTAATAGGTGATGTTGTTGTCACAAGGTGATATAGATAAAAGAAGATCACTTACGGAAAGCTTGTAAGGAAGCTATTTGGCTGAAAGGACTCTTCAGTGAGCTTAGCGAAGACTTACAGATTACTACAGTCTTTTGTAATAGTCAGAGTGTTATTTTCCTCACGAAGGATCAGATGTTTCATGAGAGGACAAAGCATTACTTGGACTTGGTTGATGCTAGATGCTGAGATTTGCCTGTGGGACTTTTGTGGAAAAGATGGAGAATGTTCATTTGAAGATTTGTGGAATTCGCGCCAAGGTGGAGATTATTAGAATTTGGTGACCCGAATTCTGTTTAATCCGTTAATATTTATTAGATATTTTCTTATTAATATGTTAATTAACAGATTCTTTATAAATCTATTAATTAACAGTTTCGTTATTAATTTTTTATTTGACTAAGTATTCTAAGGTCCCTATAAATTATGTATCGCAAAGACAAGTTGAATCAATCAATCAAGAAAGTATTTGGTTATCTCTTCTTTCTTTTTTCTACCTCCCTTGTCTCTCTACTTCTCTTTACTTTATTATGGTATGAGAGTTACCGACTTTGTATTCCACTGTTTATATTGATTTTTCCTCCTCTGCCCGTGGTTTTTTCCTATCAAGGGTTTTCCACGTAAATCTGGTGTGTTCTCTATTGTTCTTGTTGCCGTTTTTCCGTTCTAATCTCCTAACATTTATGATTTTTTTAATATATTTCTAATGTTGATTGTACGTATTCCGAATAATAAAAAGTCGAAGTAAAATTGTGTATATATGGAAAATAAAATGAAAATTTTCTATTACATATAAACATTAATTTCCATCTTAAACCAAAAACTCATTTTTAAATGATTATTATTGGAAAAAATCAAAAGGACGCTTCATGTGTAATGAATCATCAAATGAGCGCTCTTTTTATAAAAATATCAGATAGACGCTCCACCATATATTTTATCCTAAGAATATTCTTATTTTCAGTAGTGTTGGAGTAATTACAGCTAACTGTTACAACTTATAGCATGTATAGAATAGCTAATATATTACTATAACATCCCTAATTTTCAATATTATTGTAGTCGTCATGAATAACTATTACAATGTGTAATAGTTATAAAATTATTGTAGTATTTTAGTAGCTACTTATGTAGTAGCTACTTACAACTGTTTTAAAATGATTTGAACAAATTAAAATAATTTTAATAAAGTTTAAATAATTGTAATCAAAATTTTAAAGAGTATTTTGATATAATATTATTTAGGATTAAGAATTTAAGATTTTAAAGTTTCGAATTTAGCGACAATTATGTAACAGATACTTAATCAATTGTTATAATTATTTTAAAATGATTTTGGTCAATTAAAAATAATTTTAATAAAATATAAGTAATTTTGACTAAATTAATAAAAAGTATTTTGATATAATAAATTTTCACTTTTATCAACTATTCAGTAGCTCTACAACAATAATGAAATAAAGAATATTTTAATACAATATATATATGATAGGATTCTCTTTTCTGTTTTTTTTTAAATATTTTTTTAATAATTTATGTAATTTAAGATGCTCTTTTAATTTTTATCCATTATCCTACTTGGAAGGGAAAAAGAGCCCATACAAAAGACCAACAAAAGAGGTGCATCTCCTTTTTTTTTTTTTCTTTCAATTATTCCCTTTCATGACACCTTTGTTTCCCTTTTATTTTGAAAGGTACAAATCATCTTTTCTTTATTCTTTTTATTATTTTATTATTATTTTTTTGCTATGTTACTTTTTCTCCTTATGTTTTTTTTGACCTTTTCCATGTTACATCTCATGATTTACCTTCCCAAAGGCCCTCGTGAAGCAATGATAGCCAAATTAGCATCTTACTCTCATCATTACTGCGGAAGAAACTTAACACACCGTCTTATTATTAAATAAGAAGATGTCGTACTTTTCCAAATCACAAAAGAGCCTTTCACTTTTATTCACTTTTATTTTGTATCAAAAAGAACATCTTATATATTCTGTTGTTTAGCAGTATACAATTACTTAATTATTTTTCAAACCTGTTCAATAGTGTTTAATATGATTATCTTTGGTTTAACAGTAAATTATAGAAAACTTTCCAATTCCTATTTGATCTTTACATACACTCCCCATTTGAGATTTTCTTTGCATTCACTCCCGGATGAATTGAATATAAAAGAGTGAAAATTGAGTATACATCAGTGAAAATTGAGTATAAAAGAGTAAAACTTGAGTATAAAAGAGTGAAAATTGAGTACCAGTTTCTTGATGTGTGGATGCAACCTTATATACTCAAATTTTAACTTTTAAATTCAAGTTTTTCAAATAATATACAAACTGTCTAATTCAATCCATCAGACTGCATGTAAAGAAAATTTTCAATAGGGATTGCATGCAAAGAAAATTTTGAGATTGTGGAGTTTAAAAAAATTTCCCCTTGGTTTTTAATTTCTAAATTGACAAATTAGAAGACAATTAAATAATTATACATGATATTGAATATTAGATGAGATTTTTTTAATAAAAAATTAAAATGAGATGTCACTTTATAATTTGACAAAAAAGATGACTTTTTCACTTTTGCCCCTTATTTTTTTTCTCTTGTCCTTTGTTTTAATTATAAACAAAACATCTCTAATATTTTTCATGCATGTTTTACCTGTTTTCTAAGAGAATACACCGAATTAACCACCAACAAGACTGCTCCACAAAGAACGTAACTGCATGTGCCATGAATTCAGTACTGATGACCTAATGCTGCTCCGATCCTCACCAACAATATATATACAAGCTGTAATCCTGCAACAAGACAACGTGTATAGTAACCCTCCTCCCTTAAGCTTAGTTCATAGATATACCGACGCCCAAAAGGAATATGCCTTCCCATTAGAGCCGTGCAGGAAGAAGACACGTCAACAAATGGAGTGGACGCAAACTTAATCAACCACCTACTGCACGCTTCATCTTCAGATGGAGTAGGTCTTAGGACCCTGAACCTTCTGGAATTAGTGTGTTAGTTAGCGTTTATTACAGTAAAAAGATGAAGTCTAGCTTTGTACATTCTTAAAAGAATAAATTGCGGAGAACCTTTTAATTAATTAATCAATGAGATATTTTTTACCCGTTAGGAATTGATCTTAACTCTTATTGGAATAAACACTCATGTAAATATTAATCGTGTCAATTTATAGGGAAAATAAAAAAAATGAATCTGTCATCCATCGGCTCGTCTACAAAATGTTAATGCACAATAAAAATAAACACAAAAAACAAACTTCACAGGCATAATAAATTATTTTAAGTAGTTCGGAACTCTCAATTCACAACAAAAAATTGCTTTTAGCGATGGGTATCTCTGTCGCTATTCCATTATTAATATGAGTTTTTAAGTGATTCATACTTTCGAATTAGCATCCTAGCATAGCATCACTATCTTTTATCCTTTGTGAGTATCTTCCTGGGGCAAAGAAATTAAACCTCTTAAAAATATATTCTTTTATAAGCAACACAAACAAATACAAAGATACAATAATAAGAAAATACATATTAAATACTTTACAATAATAATTTTTGTTTTGAGCGCTTATGATGTCTTTGGATTGCCTCTTGAACGTTTTTGAATTGTGGTAACACTTCCCTTTCAAAAACCCAAAGAATATTCGGCTTCTGAAATCCTTGATGATCCCCTCTTTTATATGATTGTTGTAGTGGACAAGAAACTACATAATTATAAATCCCTTAATTAAAGATGTGAAATTCATAGAGTGAAATTTATCTCCTTTAAATACATATAACACTCTTCTTTGGGAGAAACAAAAGAAGTCGATAAAGAGAGTAAGTGACTCTCCTATCGTGGGATTATATTAGTGAAAGAGAAGTCACAATTTAGAAGATAAAGCTTAGAACATAAGGTTAAGATTGCTACAAATCACTGGAAAAAGATATTATTAGTGTGCAATTAAAGTTCCATCATTTGATATTGCTGCTAGACAAAGATCCAATAAAGAAATCCATGAAACTATTGGTGGAAGAGTAATAGTTTGTACCTTAAGGTGGTAAAAGGCGATTCGCTCATCCCAGTGCCCTCTCCAATCCATCTCAGGGTCAACACGGAAGAGATAAATTGTAGTTAGCGCGTGGGGAGGGCAGACACATTGGCTTTGCCCCAGATCTCAATGTGACAATACTCACATACTAATCATCAATCCATCCTATGGAAACCGCCACATGAGCCTCTTAGCACATTCGACACTTAGTAAGAGAATGTAAGATTTGAAAATTAGAGTAGTTAACTAGGATTTTGTTGTTTGTATCATTAACCATTCCCCTTTTCTTTGTGTTATTTTGTGTGAGAAACCTATTATGAATAGAATTTAGAGTTAAGATTTAAGATTTAAAATTCAAGATTTATAATTTAAGATCAAAAAATTATTACAGGTCAAGCAGGAGAAGGTATTGAAAGATAATCAAAAGCAGAGGATAAAATATAAGGTACTTATTGCTTAGTCTACATTTTATATTTATGAACCCTCGTGTTTAATCCTCAAAATATGAAGGGAGAAAAGTGCCTTATCAGTAAAAAGGCACTTAAAGTGTGATAAACTAAAAGGGTACTCAAAGTGATGCTAAAGTTGAGTGCTTTAAAGTTCAAACAAATGCATGTTTTTTAACACGGAAAGTGGCGAAAGGTCTGAATTAATTCTGATGTGGATAAAAATTCAGTTAGGTGGAATTTCTTTTGCTTTTTTTATTTGAGGACGTAGAATGTCACAAGTGATGTATGGCATGATGTTTTTCGCAGGCATGTATGTATGTGAAAGATTTACATGGTGATGATGGGTCACCATACATCCATCTACATCATAAGCTCTTTTCTTCTTTGTTTTTCATTTTAAAAAAACGTAAAACATAAAGTTCTGAGGGGATCAATTCAATTCGCTTTGGTCAATAGTTTATAAAGCTTTGGGATGCATGAATGAGCACGACGACTGATTGATAGGACCATAGAAACCTTTATGCCGGTGGAAAATTTTAATGGGTCGGGTCGATTATCCGATATTAACAAAATTTTGTTAATCATTTTTAGTGTTTTATGTCACACTCTTTTGACATGGTATGAAATAGGAGTAATTTTTTTTTTTATAGATGTAGACATTCATGTTAATTTTTATTTTCAGATTTTACTCAATATTAAATTGTTTACTATTATTATTATGAACAAAAATCAAACGCACGTTCCAAATTTTACAAGTCGGTGCATTTAAAACAACAATTAAAAGGATGCTCCATCGGTAATTTTTTTTCAAAAAGATATCTTTTATTCCAACGATATTATAGTAATTACCCCAGCATGTAAAAGTTACTCAATAATTACTATAAGCTATTTATGATAAATTTACAATTTAATTTGATTAAGTATAAAATAAATTATTTTTCACATTATAATAGTTACACATCGTACCAACTATCAATGTCTACTACACGTTGAACTCTAAAACTTTGAGCCCTCAATTTTAAATTTCAATTCTAAACAATATTAATTATATTAAAATATGTTTACCAACTAAATCAAAATTATTAAAATTTTATCAAAATAATTTTCAAAGTAGCTGCTACACCACTACAATAGTATTATATTACGTCTTACACATTGTATTTTTTTTAGATTTCGGGTTGGAGTCTTTTAACAAATAAATCTCCTTTACCCTCGGGGTTATAGTACAGTGGTAGGGTGACTAGTCACTATCTTAGGCATCTACAGTTCGATCCCTAACTATAGCGTAGTTGTAGGAATTTTTTTCTCCAAATGGGGTGTGTACCCTGGGACGTTGAGCTTCTAGACCGCCCACCGTGAGCGCTTTCCGATTTACCCTAGCGGTCGGTCCCCGGTGCTATGGTGCAGTGGTAGGGCGACTAGTCGCTATCCCAGGCATTCACAGTTCGATCCCTAGCTATGGTGTATTTGCAGAAATTTTTCCTCTATATGGGTCACGAACCCTGGGACGCTAGGCTTCTAGACCGTCCACCACGAGTGGTTCCCGATTTATCTTAGTGACCGGTGGGAAACTTCCATGGGACCAAGTCAGTCATCTTAGGTTTGTCTGCTATCTGATCCAATATTTTTGCCCTCGGGACTATGATGCAGCGGTAGGGCGACTAGTTACTATCCCAGGCATCCGCGGTTCAATCCCTAACTATGACGTATTTTGCAGTAATTTTTCCTCCAAATGGGGCGTAAACCCTGGGACGTTGGGCTTCTAGACCGTCAAGTCATGGGAAGAAACTATGCCACTTCTCTAGAACAGCAGCTTGATCCGCAAGTACAACTAAGACTTTCCATGCAGGAAAGGGCTTCAATAGTACCAGCAGAAGTATTATATCACTCCCGAAGAGATGATGCTCATCATCGAGTCTATATGCATAGATCAGAGGAAGCTCTTCTTGTAACTCGCAACCAGGTTGACAGGGCTTTCATTCAACCTGAGAGTTACCATCAGCTGCAAAGAAGTAACATGCGATTTATTCACATGGGAGTTATTCAAGTGCGCATTCAAATCTTGCATAGGCAAGAAGAGGGCACAATGGCCCTTGTGGTATTCCGGGATAATAGATGGCAAGGAGACCAAGCCATCTTTGCAACCATGGAAATTGACCTAACTTCTGGAAGTCAGCTCGTATATGTTATACCTGATACTATGTTAACTATTTCAGATTTTTATAGAAATATACAGGTATCTATTCTCACCAGAGGTTATGAAGGATGGAGAAATGGGGAGGCAAATCTCCTCATAACCAGAGGACTTGTAGGCCAGCTTTCTAATACCCCTAATGTGGGTTTTGCCTACGAAGTTCAGAATGTTGTAGACTATTTGGCCAGTCATGGGGTCAGAGCACTCCCTGGCAGAAGATATAACACAAGAGAAATTGCTGGCCAAAGCTGGATGATCCGACAATCCAACATTAATATACCTGTGCAACCCACTGAGGTAAACACAAGAAACCTGCTAGATGGAACTGTTTCAATTCAATTTCAGGATTATCAAGTAGCAGATGCACCAATTGCCGCAAGATACAGCTACCGAGATGAAGAAATTCAGTCTGACGAGGAAGAAGTCAGGAACCAAACCATTGCAATACTTATAGAGGAGCCTATAAACAAATCTGCAACCTTATTGGTTCGAAGAATATCATCACTAGCAGTTCTGCCAAAACGCAAGACTGAAGGCGCAGCTGGATATGACATCTCAATTGATAAACCTCAAGACATCCCCTCTCGACAACGATCCCTGCTTACAACTGGGATTTGTATTCAAATCCCCACAGGAACTTATGCTAGGATCGCTCCTCGATCAAGTGCAGCCCTAAAAGGTATACTCATCATGGGAGGAGTAATTGATACTGACTACCGAGGAGAAGTCAAGATATTAGCTTATAATACTACGGATGAGGACATGTTCCTAGAACCACAAGAAAGCATTGCTCAAATAATACTGGAACATATTATGACACCTCCTGTACGGGAAGTCGAGACACTACAAAATTCACAGCGAGGAACCAAAGGCTTTGGCTCAACAGCTGTATGTACCAGGTATAAACCTAGTCCTACATGTAACGGTTGTTATTATTGCTGTAGTGATGAAGAATGCAATATGGAATATGATGACCAACCACGATGGCTTTATACGCCACCTGCACCAAGGATGCATCCAAAGGGCAAGGCCCCTTTAATTACAGAAGATCCTTATATTCCAAAACAACAAACTATGGAAGATTTGCAGATGCAGGCTTATGCTCATATTTCCAAGCAAACAAGTATACACCAATACCAACTACAGACCACAGGACTCTCAACACAAACACCGGACGATTTCATAACACTCAAAACATCTTCTACTGATGACGAGATATGTGCTTTACAAGCAGAAGCTCGAGCATTTATGGTCCGTCAACATAAATTCTATGAGGAAGAGGCGTATCTGGAGCTCCTTGATGAACCTCCATCACTCCAACAAAGTCTAGCAATTACACGCCGAAAACTGAGGGATTCCAGAGAGTACAGGCGACAATTACAAAAAGAATTGGACGCCTTACCAGACTCATTATCATCATCATCCACTAATTTTCTATGTGCTTTCACAGATGATGCTACTGAAGAAGATGATTATTTATCCTACCTCCAATATCTGGCTATCCAGGATAACGATTCCACAACTTCCGACGAATTCGTTAATCCTTTCGCGGATGGTGGTGGGGAAGCAGGCACTCACATCCTTGCGGCTACTACTGAAGATTGGATATCAGATTATCCCCAGCTGCGACAAATACAGGAGCATATTTTCTCTCAGGAGGCCACATCCCATTATCAACCCCCAGCTGACACGACCATGAACCCAGTAGGGTATCCCCCCATGAAGCAACAGGTAAAAGAAGAGCCTGTTAGCCTATCTGCACCAGCAAGAGAGCCGGCAGGAACCTTTAAAAGAAAGCAAGTATCAGAATAGTGGAACCTGCCAACTGCCCACCAAAATACAGGTGCTCTTCTTACCTTACCTACACAACTTAACAGAATTGAAGATGTATTTTGAAGGTGGGAAGCAATTACAAAGAATGTGGTGGCACAACAAAACTTTACGGATGTTCAAGATAAGGTAGATTTTATAGAAAATCTGCTGGGAGAGGCAGAAAGGCTCACCTGGATACAATGGCGTATGACTTACCTAAATGAATACCAGGAGCTAATTAATGGTAGTGATGGCAGAAATGGGACTCAAAACATTATCTCCCAAATTAGAAGAGTTTTTCTCCTAGAGGACCCCTTTCAAGGATCAACAGATATGCAAGACCGAGCCTACAGGGATTTGGAACGGCTATCATGTTCACAAGTAAAGGATTTAATTCCTTTTATGAATGAATATATGACCCTTGCTGCAAAAACAGGACGTTTATTTACGGGTCCGGAGCTCTCTGAAAAATTCTGGCTAAAGCTACCAGGAGACTTGGGAAAAAGAATCAAAACAGCATTTGATGATAAATACCAAGGAAATACAATGGGTGTACACCCTAGGGTGGTTTTCACGTATAAATATCTAGAGGAAGAATGTAAGAAGGCCGCCTTCAGCCGCTCACTGAAAGATCTGTCATTTTGCAACCAGATTCCTATTCCTGGTTATTATCAGAATTCCAAGAAGAAATATGGGGTCAGAAGATCCACAACTTACAAAGGAAAGCCACATCAATCGCATGCAAGAATTGAAAAGAAAAAGCACTTGTTGCGGAATAAGAAATGCAAATGTTTCTTATGCGAAGAAGAAGGGCACTTTGCTCGTGATTGTCCCAAAGAATACAAAAATATTCGACGAGTAGCACTCTTCGAAGGATTAGAACTTCCTGATGATTATGAAATTTTATCAGTACAGGAAGGTGATGATCAATCTGATGCTATCTACAGCATCTCGGAAGGGGAAGAACACCAGGTGCACTCAATCCTTAAAACAGAATTCCTTTTTGTATTTATAGAAAGGACCAACTCATACATGATAGGAAAACAAGGAGGATGGCAGCCAATGGTGCGTATTTCAAAAATCCAACATGACTGCAGTCATATTTGGGAAATCAATGGAGAAATATCCCCTCCTTATTGCCTATGCAGTTGTTGCAAAAGGGAAACAATGAAAAGGCACCGAATGCATTGCAGCGTATGTAAAATCACTTCCTGTGGTTTATGTTCAAATAATTATTTTGATATGACAATCCCAGTAGAAAGATCAATTCCTGCACCTTTTATACCAAATAATCTGATTCAAGAATAACAGAACTATATTATTTGGGAACAATCAGAAATTAGCAGGTTACAGCAGGAGATCGCAAGAATTACATCTATGGCTGAAGCAGAAAAGGAGCAAATGACAAGATTAGCATCTGCTGAAAGACTGGAGATGGACACAGAAAACGAGGAGTTACGACTCCAAATAGATGCCTTGACATTGGAAAATGGTGATCTCCGCAGAATAATCCAGAAGGAAGGACTTGAGGTTATTCCTGAAGAATCTGAAATTAATGAAGAAGAACCAATCGAAGAAAGTCTACATGTTCTCCTTAACTCTGGCCGAGAAAAGGTTTTCTCTGTAGAAGAAGCTAAGCAGCCCAAAAACAAGACTAATGGCTTGTTTAACCTAACGGTGGAACTGGATATTCCTGGAGTAGACAAATTCAAGGTACATGCAATACTAGATACTGGCGCAACTACTTGTTGTATTGACCAGGTAACCATACCTCCCTCTTCTATTGAAGATAATACCTTCATTGTCAATTTTAGTGGTATAAATTCCAAGACCACAGCCAATAAGAAGCTGAAATATGGTAATATGCGTATAGGGGAACATTGTTTCCGCATTCCATATACTTATGCATTTCCATTAACCCTAGGGAATATTACCATGATTTTAGGCTGTAATTTTATCAGAGCCATGTACGGAGGCGTTCGAATTGAAGGAGATGAAGTCACTTTTTACAAAAATGTGACTACCATCAAAACCCAGCAAACCATTCCTGTAGCAGCAACAATTGAGGAATTAGAAATTGAGGAAGAAGAATATTATCAAATTCAGGAACAAGTCTGCACATGGACTCCCAGTCAAGGTTTGCAATCTTTTATGAAAGAGCTTATTGACACAGGTTATATTGGGGAAAACCCAATGAAGTATTGGGCAGCAAACAAGATATCCTGCACACTGGACTTAAAAAATCCAGATTTAATTATTGAAGACAAACCACTGAAGCATGTGACTCCCAAGATGCAGGAATCATTCCAAAAACACGTCAATGCTCTTCTCAAACTTCAGGTAATCAGACCAAGTAAGAGTAAACATAGAACTACAGTAATAATTGTTTATTCAGGAACTACTGTGGATCCAAAGACTGGTCTGGAGACAAAAGGGAAGGAGCGTATGGTATTCAATTACAAGAGGCTGAATGATAACACTCATAAGGACCAGTACAGCCTTCCAGGAATTAACACAATTATTCAAAGGGTTGGCCGCAGTAAAATCTACTCAAAGTTCGATCTCAAAAGCGGATTTCACCAGGTGGCCATGAGCCCTGAGTCAGTTCCTTGGACTGCCTTCTGGGTACCCGATGGACTCTATGAATGGCTTGTCATGCCATTTGGCCTCAAAAATGCCCCAGCAGTATTTCAGAGGAAGATGGACCTTTGCTTTAAAGGTACTGAGCAATTTATTGCGGTTTATATTGATGATATACTGGTATTCTCAGAAAATGAAGCTACACACCATGAGCACCTGAGGATATTACTGGAAATCTGCAAGAAAAATGGCCTGATATTAAGCCCGACTAAAATGAAAATTGGAACCCCTACTATTGAATTCTTGGGGGCTACAATTGGGCAATCAAAGATAAAGCTCCAACCCCATATTATTTCAAAAGTAGCTGATTTTAAGGATGAAGAGCTACAGAATATCAAGGGGCTAAGATCCTGGTTAGGATTACTCAACTATGCCAGGGCATATATTCCTAATTTAGGTAAACTCCTTGGCCCTCTCTACTCAAAAACATCACCCAATGGGGAAAGACGAATGAATGCACAAGATTGGGCTCTTGTACGACAGATGAAGGAGACTATCAAGAAGCTGCCTGAACTTCATATTCCACCTAAGTCCTGCTACATCATTATTGAATCAGATGGGTGCATGGAAGGGTGGGGTGGTATTCTTAAATGGAAACCCCAGAAATATGATTCAAAGGCTTCTGAACTTATAAGCGCCTATGCTAGTGGCAAATTCACTCCTCCAAAATCAACGATTGATGCTGAAATACATGCAGTTATGAATTGCCTAAACAACTTCAAAATATACTATTTAGACAAGGAGGAAGTTCTTATTAGAACTGATTGCCAGGCCATTATAAGTTTCTTCAATAAATCAGCTCAGAATAAGCCCTCCAGGGTTCGCTGGATTGCTTTTACTGATTTCATTACTGGGCTGGGCATCACAGTACAATTTCAACACATAGAAGGTAAAGATAATGTATTGGCTGATGCACTTTCTTGCCTTGTTTGTTTTATCACAGGACCATGGCCGCTCAAGGAAGCAGATTACCCAATACTAATGCAAATAGAAGAAACCCTGAACCAGCTGAAGACGCAGCCCAATATGAAAGCATCCCAACACCTAATGGGCCTTATCAATTACTGGACCAGTATGAGTACCTCTGCAGAGGAGAGAACCCTATCCTTGGACCCCAAGAAAAAGATCTCCGTGCCCACCTTGAAGATATTGAATGGACAGCATCCCATCACCTCATCAACAGCATCTGGGAGCTCAAGCTTATCATGGACACCAAAGAGATAGACTTCCACCGACGAAGCCAGCTCAAAGGGGGACTATACTACAAAGATACTATACCTGAAGTGACAAAAGCAAGGATGGAATTATTGTACCTCTTTATAAAGGCACAAAGCATTCTACAGGGTGTCTTCTGACCCCATATTTCTTCTTGGAATTCTGATAATAACCAGGAATAGGAATCTGGTTGCAAAATGACAGATCTTTCAGTGAGCGGCTGAAGGCGGCCTTCTTACATTCTTCCTCTAGATATTTATACGTGAAAACCACCCTAGGGTGTACACCCATTGTATTTCCTTGGTATTTATCATCAAATGCTGTTTTGATTCTTTTTCCCAAGTCTCCTGATAGCTTTAGCCAGAATTTTTCAGAGAGCTCCGGACCCGTAAATAAACGTCATGTTTTTGCAGCAAGGGTCATATATTCATTCATAAAAGGAATTAAATCCTTTACCTGTGAACATGATAGCCGTTCCAAATCCCTGTAGGCTCGGTCTTGCATATCTGTTGATCCTTGAAAGGGGTCCTCTAGGAGAAAAACTCTTCTAATTTGAGAGATAATGTTTTGAGTCCCATTTCTGCCATCACTACCATTAATTAGCTCCTGGTATTCATTTAGGTAAGTCATACGCCATTGTATCCAGGTGAGCCTTTCTGCCTCTCCCAGCAGATTTTCTATAAAATCTGCCTTATCTTGAACATCCGTAAAGTTTTGTTGTGCCACCACATTCTTTGTAATTGCTTCCCACCTTCAAAATACATCTTCAATTCTGTTAAGTTGTGTAGGTAAGGTAAGAAGAGCACCTGTATTTTGGTGGGCAGTTGGCAGGTTCCACCATTCTGATACTTGCTTTCTTTTAAAGGTTCCTGTCGGCTCTCTTGCTGGTGCAGATAGGCTAACAGGCTCTTCTTTTACCTGTTGCTTCATGGGGGGATACCCTACTGGGTTCATGGTCGTGTCAGCTGGGGGTTGATAATGGGATGTGGCCTCCTGAGAGAAAATATGCTCCTGTATTTGTCGCAGCTGGGGATAATCTGATATCCAATCTTCAGTAGTAGCCGCAAGGATGTGAGTGCCTGCTTCCCCACCACCATCCGCGAAAGGATTAACGAATTCGTCGGAAGTTGTGGAATCGTTATCCTGGATAGACAGATATTGGAGGTAGAATAAATAATCATCTTCTTCAGTAGCATCATCTGTTAAAGCACATAGAAAATTAGTGGATGATGATGATAATGAGTCTGGTAAGGCGTCCAATTCTTTTTGTAATTGTCGCCTGTACTCTCTGGAATCCCTCAGTTTTCGACGTGTAATTGCTAGACTTTGTTGGAGTGATGGAGGTTCATCAAGGAGCTCCAGATACGCCTCTTCCTCATAGAATTTATGTTGACGAACCATAAATGCTCGAGCTTCTGCTTGTAAAGCACATATCTCGTCATCAATAGAAGATGTTTTGAGTGTTATGAAATCGTCCGGTGTTTGTGTTGAGAGTCCTGTGGTCTGTAGTTGGTATTGGTGTATACTTGTTTGCTTGGAAATATGAGCATAAGCCTGCATCTGCAAATCTTCCATAGTTTGTTGTTTTGGAATATAAGGATCCTCTGTAATTAAAGGGGCCTTGCCCTTTGGATGCATCCTTGGTGCAGGTGGCGTATAAAGCCGTCGTGGTTGGTCATCATATTCCATATTGCATTCTTCATCCCTAACTATGACGTATTTTGTAGTAATTTTTCCTCCAAATGGGGCGTAAACCCTGGGACGTTGGGCTTCTAGACCATCCACTGCGAGCGCTTCCCGATTTACAATTGAATACTGGAATTTTAAGGGTTGGAAAGGTAAATTTCGAAAATTAAGAGCCAAGTTGGGATTAACAGAATTTGGAGGGTCTATTTGCAAAAAGGCCAAAACTATTTAAACCCCTAAAAGCTACTCTCGAATCAGTTCCCTCCTGATCCCTATCTCTGCCCTGACCCCGCAGCGAGCGACGCCGATCACCACCGCCGCGCCGCCCGTTGCCGAGACTTCCTCTCGTCTTCATCTTCTTCCTTTCTTCCTCTTCTCCTCCCTGTTCTTCTTCTTCTTCTGTCATCTCCAGCGCGCAAGAATAGGGTGCCGCATGCCGTGCGCCGCTGCCTCGCGTGGGACCCTAGCCGACGCCGCCATGGTTCCCCTTGGCACAAGTTCTTCTCCATATTTTTCTCCTTCCCCGTGCGCCTCTTCCCTCAGCGCACACAAAGGAGAAGCCGAGCGCCTCTTCCCTCTTCGGTTCCCTCTGTTCGTGTCGGCACCAACTCAGGTAAGGCATGATTTGTAGATAAAAATTTTGTTAGATCAGTGGGATGGATTGTGTGATCAATAGATGAATTCTTTGGATTTTTCCTTAAGCTATTGTGGAATTGGATCTTTTGATCCTCCTTGCCGTGAGGTTCACAATAGGTTTAAGTGTTGTGATGGATCAGCTGTGAAGAGTGTAATTGGCTCTATATGCCAATTATAGAGCCAATTTGATGAGTGGTGTGAGAGATTTCATTGGAGTATATTTCAATTGTGATTCTGATTTAGGAGGTTTGTCTGCTGGGTTACATATTCTAATTTATACCTTAGAATGTTAATCTTGGTTTGCTTTTGAGGCTTTACTGTTCAGTTATTGTAACTTATATTTTTCTAAGTTTAAGCATGTTTTAATTGGTCTTGTAATAGCTGTTGACGGAGGGTGTTGTGTGGATATAATGTGTCATGCCCCCAGAGGCACATGCTTACTCGAAAATCAGGCAGCATCTCCCCTGTACGACGAATAAGTTGGGGCAAATCATACATAATCTCCTCACCAATCTAGCTCAGCCACAAGCGATTGACATTATAACAAAAGAAAATAAATACAACCACGCAGTTTATAATAATAATTTGATGACTCAACCATCATAAACAAAAAGAAAACCTACATACCAAAGAAAATAAATGAAATGTGAAACCAGACCGATACCTGATAAATGAAATGTGAAACTCACAAGGTGCACAAAATAAAACAACTAGCAACCAAATACCCAAAACGACTACGCCGAGAGACTGACAAGTGAATCCTCCCCTGACTCCAAGAAATGCAACTACCTGCTATCTGAAACAAAAAGAAGTGTAAGTACCCCTGGTTGATTTTGATGTGATCAACCGATTTAAGTTAGGTCCTGGTATGTTTAATCCCTCTGCTAAGTGTGCAGGAGCTTAGGTACGGATGAAGTCGAGCGTAAGATGTAGTGGACGAGAAGGATTGTACGGGGAAGTGAGCCGACGGGCTCGGTACAATCCGAGGGACGCGGAAGCTGCGGAAGAGTACGCCGGTTGAGCGAGAAGGACGTGCGCGGTGTCCGAGGGACGAGAAGCCGAGAGGAAGGACGCTCGAGAGGCGAAAAGCCGGAGTCGGGTTCGGGTGAGCCTAACTCCGGTTGGCCGGAAATCACCTAGAAGACAAAGAACCAAAAGACTGGTCAGTTTGACCATGTCAAATAAGGCGCTCGAAAAAAAAGAATTTAATTGCTACTAAGAAGACTCAATCCCAAGACCTCACCTTTCATAGATTGTCATGTTTACCAGTTGGGATAGCAATTAATGATACTAAAAGGCTGCTGATGATTCTACTTGAAGATGATAACATCGAAGTCTAAAGCAGATGATAAAGTCTTAAAGGATAAAACCTTATCATTGAATCAGATCCAATGGATGCAGTTTAATCCCATCCATATTACATCCATGGATCAACGTCCAAGAGAAAATTCCTCAACAATCAACAATCCAGATTTATTCTCTTAGGCTATAAATAGGCTTAGAGTTTCAACCTTTTCATTAATTCAATTAATTCATTCTTGTAAACTCTCTAAAAAGTCTAGCGTGCTATTTTTGTAAGACTTCTCCGCGATAAGGAGATTTTTATTGAGCGTCCACTGCCTTGGAAGCAATGTTCTCAGTTGCGACCAAGTTTCTTTTTTTAAAGACGAGTGTCTCCACTTTCATATTTTTTTACCGTCTATTCACCCCCCTCTAGCCGGTCCAACCCGATCCAACAAGTGGTATCATAGCCAAGGTCACTGCAGAAGGACTAACCGCCGACTGCAGCAATTTCAAAAAAAAAATGGTTGGAGTCATAATCTACCCGTCGAAGTTTGAGGGGGAGTTCGCAATGTGGAAGCGTCGAATGCAGGTATTTTTTAAAACTGATATTGAATTGCTAATAATTATGAAAAATGGTTTTTCAGTTCCTAGAGACAACAACGGCAAGGATAAAGAAATAGAGTCGTGGACTAAGAAGGAGAAATCAGACTTTGAAGCAAACGACAAAGCTGAATTTCATCTACTAGTCATTCTTCCCGCGCAAGAAGTTAACCGCATCGAGAATTAAAACTCGGCAAAAGAGCTCTGGGAGAAATTCCTAGAATTGCATGAAGAGAAGAATAAGAAATCAAACATCGCCGCACTGACCACAAGGAAGATCCAACTTGACGATGAGTCTCGTCAGAAGAGTCGGAAGGTCAAGAATACGCGGGACTTGCGATGATGGCAAATCATCAAGAAGGGAGCACTGATGAAGGGGGAGAGACGTCAGAAGAAAGCGACGACGAAAGAGGAACCTCGCTTTTCGAAAGCGACCCGGTAAGTGAGGTTTGTTTTCTTCCTCATGATCAATTATATGCAGGAGTTAAAGCCTTGCTCAAATCTAATTGTAAATTAGAAAAAGAAAATTAAAAATTAAAAAATGAATTAGCACTTACATCCTCTTCTGATATTTTGAAAAATGAAAATGATAATTTGAAAAACTTAGTGCAAAAATTAGAAATTGATATTGCATATTTACGACAAAAGAAAAATAGCTTTCCTGATAATTTAAATTGGTCTTTTAAAAATCATAAGTGTCAATTTAAAAAAGTACCTAAAAGCTATATTCCGCCTAAGTTTTTAATTAATCCTGTAGACAGGAATTTATTTTAGGTTCCAAAATTTATTTTAAACTGATAAGTTTTTTTATTTATATGCAGAATTCTTTTGCAAAAGTTATGTTAATATTTTTCGAATATTTTCGATCGAAATTTGAAATTAAAATTTTAAAAAATAGATAAATAATTTATTTTCATTGATCTAATTTTCCATGATTCAGATATAGTGGAAAAACTCATTATAATTTTTTTAAAAATTTATTCTTCAAAAACTCGTATCTGTTATTTTTTATTTTCAGACTTGATAAACAAATTTAAAGCTGAAAATTTTTGTCTAAACTCGTATCTTCATCTTCGATTTTGACAAAAATATTCAAATTTTTTCATAGATGTTCGATTTTTTATGAATCGTTTATTGAAATCTATTTTTTCGATATAAAAAAATGGAATTAACTTAGAAAAAAATATGCCACTTTAAATTTGAAAATTTTGTGGTAATGTGATTTTTTTCACTTAGAATATTTTTTATCGCACTTAAAATTGTTCTTCTTCCCTAATTATATTTTCCCATTTTTTGATGTGATCAAAGGGGGAGGAATAATATTAAGTTAAGGGGTAGAATTTTAATTTACTCAAAATTTAAGTTTTTTTTAACTTGAATTGTTTACATTATTATGCATGTTTTTTTTATTACCCTAACTTAACTCGGATTAATGCACATTAAAAAGGGGGAGATTGTAAGTACCCCTGGTTGATTTTGATGTGATCAACCCATTTAAGTTAGGTCCTGGTATATTTAATCCCTCTGCTAAGTGTGCAGGAGCTTAGGTACGGAGGAAGTCGAGCGTAAGACGTAGCGGACGAGAAGGATTATGCGGGGAAGTGAGCCGACGGGCTCGGTACAATCCGAGGGATGCGGAAGCTGCGGAAGAGTACGCCGGTGGAGCGAGAAGGACGTGCACGGTGTCCGAGGGGCGAGAAGCCGGGAGGAAGGACGCTCGAGGGGCGAAAGGCCGGAGTCGGGTTCGGGTGAGCCTAACTCCGGTTGGCCGGAAATCACCCAGAAGACGAAGAACCAAAAGACTAGTCAGTTTAACCATGTCAAACAAGGCGCTCGAAAAAAAAGAATTTAATTGCTACTAAAAAGGCTCAATCCCAAGACCTCACCTATCGTAGATTGCCATGTTTACCAGTTGGGATAGCAATTAATGATACTAAAAGGCTGCCGATGATTCTACTTGAAGATGATAACATCGAAGTCTAAAGCAGATGATAAAGTCTTAAAGGATAAAACCTTATCCTTGAATCAGATCCAATGGATGCAGTTTAATCTCATCCAAGATCCACCATCCGGATTACATCCATGGATCAACGACCAAGAGAAAATTCCTCAACAATCAACAATCTAGATTTATTCTCTTAGGCTATAAATAGGCTTAGAGTTTCAACCTTTTCATTAATTCAATTAATTCATTCTTGTAAACTCTCTAAAAAGCCTAGCGTGCTATTTTTGTAAGACTTTTCCGTCACAAGGAGATTTTTATTGAGCGCCCACTACCTTGGAAGCAACGTTCTCAGTTGCGACAAAGTTTCTTTTTTTTTAAAGACGAGTGCCTCCACTTTTATATTTTTTTACCGTCTATTCACCCCCCTCTAGCCGGTCCAACCCGATCCAACAAGAAGAAGCAGGGGTGGTGAGTCCGGGCGAACTCAGTAGGTATAAGAATAGATAAAAGCATGACATAATAAAGATAGAACAAGTAGAGAAAACAACAGGGTACAATCCATAAGGAATATAAGAATACCTAAACATGCATAACATATATAAAACAACATGGTATATAATATAATGACAACTAAACATGTAAGAAAATCACATGATATATCAACATCAAAACCTCTAAGCACGTATAAAACAACGCGACATCAAAATCTCGACATATACATGTATGTCAACCAAGTGCAACAATCATAGCTCATATAAATGCAACAAACACAAGAAAATGCATAAATGAAATCAATGCATATGATGCAATAACATGTATCACCCCTGATGTCAGTTAACCGCCAACGCATCACATCTGTGTGACCGAGTGGGTAGGGATGTGACAACTGTACACATTCCAACGAAAACCACTAATACACGTGGTTGAGTGGACAGGATGTTGGGGGCCCAACTGCTCCAAATCTTTGAATAAAGGGGGAGCTATCAACAGCTTTAATGCTAGGGAGCCAACTGCTCTAAACCCCGGAATAAAGGGGGAGCTATCAACAGCTCTAATGTTGGGGAGCCAACTACTCCAAACCCCGAAATAATGGGGGAGCTATCAACAGCTCTAATATCCCTCGAAAACAACGGTGCAACGATACAATCAACCTAGTATCAAAAACCAACGATTATGCATCTACACTACTAGGTAGGATAATTCTAATGCCAAATAAACCTAGTTGTGTTTAATGAACCTCTATGTACTCGTGTTCTGCTGTACTTTATAGAACAGAAATTCAACAGAAGACTGTACAGATATGAAAATTTCGAATACTCGAAGATCAACGAAGAAAGTATCAACGACGATGTTAAAATAGCAACCGACAAGGAACAAGGTCAAGCAACCTATTTAGACATAAAACAACCATGCTTAAAGGTAAAAGAACTACATGAGTACAAAAGAGAAGTACCCGCCTTTATTTTGTAAATGTTCGTGGACACACTGACTTTACTAGGTTTTGACCCCCAAACCTTAAGGTGACAATACCTACGCCCTAACCATCAATTCATCTCTTGGCGACGAAAAAAGGAAACACTTTACAATTGAGAACTTTGCTTTGGATGTTTGCTTGTCACATTAAAATGTCTCTTGATGGTTAGAAATATAATATCACTTTCCTGTAATCTCTCAAGAACTGACACATTCAAATTTCATGTAACCTCTTTTATAGGGTTGCATCGGGCTGATTTTTGCCTACTAATCGATTGATAGACTTCAACCATTTAAACCTATTGAATGACTATTTTTACCTTACCAATCAATTGGTAAAACTCATCAATCGATTGGTTGCTTCCAGTTGATCAAACTGATCAATTCAGAAGCATTGTATTCACTATTACTGTGCCACCAATCAATTACTGGAACTCATCAATTGATTGACACTATAACAAAAACATTATAGTAGCATCAAACCTAGTTACTATAGCAACTCTGAAGTTATTGTGACAAACCCTAATATTATAGCAAAGCCTATTTTTCAGGGTTTAGGGTTTGAAACAAACATGTTATTGTAGCAGAAACCCTAATTATTATAGCAAACCTTTAAAACATCTTAAAACCTCAATTTCATAGTTTAAAGTCTATCGGTCGATTGATACAATTATCAATCACTAATACTCATATTTCAAATTTACCAAGTTGAATTCTTATTTTTCTAGTATCCGGTTGACCTCAACTTACTAAGACTTCTTTGTTTAGCATTCGGTCAACCTTGACTGCCAAGACTTCTTGTTGCCTACATCCGATCAACTTTAGCCTACTAACTTCTGTCATCACTAGTGTTTAGTCCTCCATAACTCATTTGGACTTTCTATCTCGTGCCAAATCCATATTGGACTTCTGATCACTGTGTCCGGTCTTTCGTGATCCACTTGGACTTTTTCTTGTCAATTTCAGCTGAACTTTCAATCACCAAATATCCGATCAACCTTGACCTACTTGGACTTTTCTCTTATCAACATCCGATTGGACTTCCGATCACCAAATTCCAATCAACCTTGACCCACTTAAACTTTCTCTTGCCAATTTTTCATTATACTTCCTATTTCTAGTCAAGTATTCGATCAACTTTGACCTACTTGACTTCTTACTAACATATTGATCAAACATCGAAATCCAAACTCAAGTCAATTCGAGTTTGATCAACTTGGTCAACATTGACCTAAGGTCTATTGTACTATCACTTATCAAGGCCTGAAAAATACCAAAACACAATAATAATGCTAAAGTGTAATATAAAAGGGTAAAAATTAAATGTACCTCTTTTAATTTTGGAATCATCAAGATGATGCCTAACTTTAATTTTCTTATAAAAGGGTGATCTGCTCTTATGTACAATTACTCAACTACCATTCAATATACTATTCTCATTATTATCTCTCACCTATATTTCTCGCTTAAATCATGAACCGGAGGCACGTTGTAATACCTACAAACTCATAGTTGTGATACAGTTATAGCAACTACAAACTCGTAGCTGCTACACATTTGTAGCAGTTGTCACACGTTATAGTAACTACGAAAGCATAATTATTATAATGTGAATGTTAGGTAAGTTTTAAGAGTTCATAATTTTTAACTTGGGTTGAATCACGGGTCGTACAATATATCAAATTGAATCTTGTTTAGATATCTATATTTATTATCGAGTGTAACTCATAACAACCCAGTCTTAGGCCAAAAGAGGTCATTTAAATCTTTTGGAAGACTTAAAAATTTTTAGTCTTGTTTATATTAATATTATTTTCCATGTTATAGCAAATATGAAACTGTTACAATTGTTATAGTTATAGTAGCTATGAAATTGTAACTGCAACATAAGTATAGTAAACATAATTATTGTAGTTATAGCAACTACGAAATCATAGTTACTGCAATTACAAACTACAACGGTTGTAATTGTAATGATAGCAAATATAAAATCGTAACTACTATAATTTATATAGCTATTATGATTTTATAATTATTACAATACGTCCTACCTCGAATCGGTCGGACTCGAGGTATAAGTGGATAATAATGAAAAAGGATAATTATATTATTTTACACAGCGGTTCCATAAAAATTTAGAAACAAAACGGAACGCCTTCACAATTTTTGTCCTGAAAAAACCTGATGGTTGCCGGATCGTACGCAACAGGCAGTCCGTACCTAACCCAAGCTCTGCCCTGCTGCTGCTTCTCCCGACTCGCTCTAAAATGTTCGCTGCTACAGACGAGCGCGACAAAGGGCGACTAGTTCCGAAGACGATGCGGCACCGATCGCGTCCAAGACAGCGCACGTGACGTGCCGCGACAGGCGAATAGCCCTTCAAGGACTCCACTCCACTGACATCTCCTGCAGCGGCAGCGACAGCGGCAGTGGAGGAGATGCCTGAGAGGGTTGTTCACTGTGAACTCCCGTGACGTGAACGGCCCTGGCCCGGGGTCAAATTTGGCTGAGCCCCGAGCCAAAGTGCAGCGTTTGCTGCTCGCCAAAACTCATGTCCCAGCCTTTCCTGCCTGGGTGCGGAAAAACAGAAGAGAGTCCCGGCAACTAATTTATGGTTCTGCTTCCGAGGGAAAAGCCGTGCAATCGAGCACCAGGAAGATTTTGATCTTTTGTGCGTACGACGACGGAGCCAGTCTTGGACGACGCGGAAAAGTATACGTGAATCTACCTAAAAGACAAGCTGATACTAATGCCCTGCTTAGGTGGACATGCAGTTCTGTCCTCTATTTACTCATTACCCATTGTAAATAATGCATCGACGGTCTGTAGATCAGTTTTGAATAAATTTATTTTTTCATTTGTTCAAAACCAAACAGCACAAATTTTCCCTCCTTTCACGGTGTTATGAAACTCTAAATTCTTAAATTTTCAATAGACACATCCCTACACTTGATATATTCTGCCAATGGATAGACAAGCTGTTTAAATATGTTCTAAGGTCACTTAATTGATAACTACTCTACACCACATCCAAACTTTTTGATCATCTATTTTTTTTCCTCTAAAATTAAAAGAGAGTGCAAAGGTCTTCTTTTTTTAGGATGGAAGCTAAAATTTGCAGTAGCACCACCCTGTAATTTTCCAAGGATGCAAATTATCATGTGCATGCTTGGAGAACAGATTAGATTATAGAATAAAAGTAGAAAAATCATAAATCCTAAGTTGTCTAACACAAATGATTTAAAATTTAAATTTGTATAGAATAATACCATCATCTCAAACACACAAATTGTGATATTCTGCAACAAAGTATTAATCAATCAGGCAATAATATTTAATCAAGAATAATCCATGAATATATTTAAGATTTGTTTAAAAAAACAAAGTCAATTAAGTGCATCTAGTCATGGATTTTGAGCAAGACTTTTCTGCAGAAGAATTAGAGGACACATACACTAAACAAAAGAAGGAAAAAAAATAACTTTCCTAAAAAACAAAGCATCTAAACCACTTTCTAAATATAAAGCTTTTGTCTAGGAAACCAGTCGATTTCAAAACCAATGGCAACTAAACCTCCTGTTAGCTCAGTGGACGATATTGTACGAGGAAATATAATCAATATGCCGATACTAAAAGTAAGATAGCAGACACTAAAGTTGAGTCAGAACTAAATGCTTAATGCCCAAAAAACTAGTGTCGTCTTCGTTGTTCATTAGCAGAGCTGATGGGTTATGGCATGGCTCTATACTAACGGGAGACAGAAAAACATAATTAAGAGAATGCACAATTTCTGGAGGCAAATTAGTAAATAGCACACACTTGGTTCAATAAGACAGTACCACTCTTCTGCGCTGCTCTTCATGCAGATCATGCAATTTCACAATCCAAGCAGTTAAGCAAAAGCATGCAGCATGTGTCTAGAAACATGTACACATCCAAACAGGAACCCACACCAAAGTTCCATCGCAATAAATACATTAAACTTGCTCGCAGGTGCTGGTTGGGTAGCTTCTAGCTTACGAGCATGCATCATTAAAGCACCAAAATGTTTTGGCTCCAAGATTTGCTTGTGATCGCGTAACCTTGTACCAAAACGAGAAAGCTGAGAGTGGAAGCTCTTAGAGTAGAAAGCAATGGTCAACTTCATTAGGCAGCAATAGTTTTTCTGCGTACAGCATATCTGAATCAAAAAAATCCATGCAGTTCATTTTATTCCGATCTAAAACAAATATTTATAAAGACCATTCATCTCTAACAATCTTATGTCTAAAGCAGTTTTTAACCTGCATTAAGAGTGTTTAAACCTATTGACATTGATCTTTAATGATTGTAGGATTCATCTAGTCAACTCTAAATAGTGGAGATTTACATGGTGCGAGTATAAAAAGACAGCAGAGATAAATGGTTAAAACTTCCAGTTCTATAAAATTGTGTTACTTAGTTGAATTGCTCTGAAATCCACAAAGTAGCTACTTTTCAACGAAAAAGCATTTACCAATATCATAGTTGTAAAAAATAGTAAGATAAGGTAGTTGTGAAATGATGAATCTTCAACCTTCATGATTGCTTGAAAGAGAAGAAATGCATAGTACCTTGACTCTCGGGGAAAAAAAAGGATTTTGCTCCTGGATGCAATACTACGGAGTTCCAGTTCTAGAAGCTTCTGTAGCACCAAAACCAATTTTCATCTTGTCTGATATTGCTGGCTTCAAAATTTGGAGCGAGCACATCAAGGTCTCATCCACACTCATCATAGCACCAGCATTGTCAAATTCATCACGGTAATTTGGAGCCGAGAAGATTGTTACAAGTTGCCTGTTAGCAAAAAATTCATATCCATCCTCCACCACCTAATGCCAAAGAAAAAGACTTAGTGCTGAACAAGGTGGGCATTGTTTACATGTATTAACTCGGGTTGTATGTAGTGTGCCCATGTGCACCCCAGAGAGAGAGAGAGAGAGAGAGAGAGAGACTAACCTGGTGAGCACGGCAAATTAGGTCCAAATCATTCTTCTGAAGAAACTCTTCAACTCTATCAGTACCAAAAGTATATGAAACACCCCGATCATCATTCATTCCCCATCCTTGGACCTCTTTATTAGGATCTGACCAAAGAAGATCGCAGAGTAATCCGCTGTCTGGAACATCAGTTGGGCGAGCTAGGTATCTAATCTGATCCAAATTTTTCAAGTCTGGGGAAAGACCACCATGCATGCATAGGATTTTGTCATTAATAAGAGCTGCCACTGGTAGGCAATTAAAACAATGAATAAAGGCCTTCCAGAGTCTGACACAGTATCTGCGCTTGCATTCATCATAGAAACCATAGATGCGGTTTATGGATGCACATTCATGATTACCCCGCAAAAGAAAGAAGTTTTCTGGGTATTTAATCTTGTAAGCTAAAAGAAGACAAATTGTTTCAAGGCTCTGCTTCCCACAGTCCACATAATCACCCAAGAACAAGTAATTGGCTTGGGGTGGCCACCCACCAAATTCAAAAAGCCTCAAAAGGTCAGAAAACTGACCATGGATATCACCTGTTTACAGGAAGAAAGGTAACGTCAGCCTCAGCAAAATGAATTAGCTTCAGGATCCATAGTCCAAATATACCATATGACAAACGTATTCTTGGGCAATTTGTGCTTCTTGTTTTTTCATTTATGAAAATAGAAAGACTTCAAAAGTTTCAATAGAATAATAAAGTGTCATGGCTGGTGCGTTAAACTATGACAAATATTTAATGAATGAATCCATTAAACTATTGTGTTAATGCTAAGATGTTCTCTGGAAGGAACACATTGTAGGGTCCGACTATAACATCTAGGCAAAGACTGCTACATTTCCAAAACTTGGGTGTAGTACTAAATATGCAAGAGTTGTGTTGCAAGATCCGATTGTAACGTATCGGCAAGAACCGCTACATTTCCATGAAAACTTGGGTGTAGTGTTAAAAAGGCAAGAGTTCTC
The DNA here is from genome assembly GCA_024364735.1 of Boesenbergia rotunda. Taxonomy (NCBI): domain Eukaryota; kingdom Viridiplantae; phylum Streptophyta; class Magnoliopsida; order Zingiberales; family Zingiberaceae; genus Boesenbergia; species Boesenbergia rotunda. The sequence goes on along the minus strand of JAGFNQ010006800.1, from coordinate 112,404 downwards.
ACACTTTAAGTGGCATCAGAACAAACATTATAGGAAGACTAATAGTCTAAGATTTAGAACATAGAACATAGGAACCCTCACTGGTAAAACAATGAAAGTAATAGATATGATAATTAGGAGAAGAATTAATATTTTATATGTACAAGAGACAAAATGTGTAGGTGAGAAGGTAAAAACGATAACGAACTCGGATTTTAAGTTATGGTATATAGGAAAGAGTAAAACAAAGAAATGGAGTGTGTATTTTTGTAAATAATTCTTTAAAAGATAAAATTGTTAGAGTAGTTAGAAATGGGGATAGAATTATAACTCTTAAGATAATAGTGGTGAAAGAAACTGTGAATGAAATTAGCATATATGTACCTCAAGTAGGATTAGATAAAGAAGCTAAATCAAAATTTTGGGACGACTTAGATAAGGCATTACAAAACAGTCCGTCAAATGAAATGATTTTAATAGAAGACAATCTAAATGGATATGTTGGAGTGAAAAATGAGGAATATGATAGGGTACATGGGGGTTATGGGTTTAGAACAAGAAATGAAGAAGGGAAAACTATATTGGATTTTGCGATAGCATATGACCTTATACTAGCTAATACGTTTTTTAAGAAAAAAAGAAGAACACTTAGTCACATTCAAGGCGAGAATAATAAATCATAAATTGACTTTTTTATGGTTAGGAAGAGGGATAGAAAATTTGTAAAGATTATAAAGTCATCCTTGTAGAAAACTGAACTATCTAATATAGGTTAGTAGTGTTGGACATATGTCTCAATCATAATATCAATAGAAGAAAAATATACATGACTCCTAGAATTAAGTGGTGGAAGTTAAAGGATAGAAATGAAAACATATTTAAGTAGAAGGTAGGACTATAAGCATTAGGTGAAATATATAATGACTCTAATATGATATGGGATAATATGGTAATAAAGTTGAAAATAATAATCAAAAGTGTACTCATGAGTCAAAGGAACATACGCCACCAAGTAAGAAATCTTGGTGGTGGAACAAGAGAAAGTGAAGAAAAACGAATAGCCTATACGGAATTATATATTTGTAAGAAAGAGAAAAACTTAAAAAAATATACAATAGCCAAGAAAAAGACTAAGGGGGCGTTTGGTTTGCTCCATTTTCTATTTTCATTTCCCAGAAAACCGCATTATCTCATTTTCTGGAAAATGACTTTATTTCATTTTCTAGTTTACCAGAAAACGCTGTCTTTTTTTGGAAAACAAGACTGGAAAATACAAACTAAACACGTTTTCTAGAAAACCGCATTTTCTACGAAAAATGAAAATGGAAAACAAGCAAACCAAACGCCCCCTAAGAAAGCAGTTAATGAAGCAAAAAAATGAAACGTGAATACAAAATAAGTGGAAAAAGATATTTAGAAAATAGCTAAAGTGTGAAAGAGGAAAACAAGAGATCTTAGGCAAATAAGATGTATTAAAAATGAATACAATAGGGTACTAGTAAATGAAAAAGAAATTAAAAAGCATTGGAAGATATATTTTCATCAACTTTTTAATGAAGGTTTGGTGACCAACTTAATTTCAACAATTTAAGTAGGTCAAATGAGTATAGAAATTTAAATTTTTATTGTAGAATTCAAACTTCAGAAATAGAACAAGTTTTAAAAGGGATGCAAAAGGCATAAGCCATGGGATCAGATGATATCCCCAATAGAGGAATGAAAGTTCTTAGGGAAATAAGGCATACCATGAAACTTTAGGAAAAAAAATAATAGAAAAAAAACTTAAGGAGACTATGGTGATCGAAAATTAATTTGGGTTCATGCTTGAAAGGTCGATAATAGAAGTTATACATCTTCTTAGATAACTAATTGAAAAATATCAGAAACAAAAACAAAATCTACACATAATATTCATTAACATAAAAAAAGTTTATGATAGGGCATCAAGAGAAATTATATAGAGAATTCTAGAAAAGAGATATGTTAGCGTAGTATATATTGAACTAATTAAGGATATGTATGAGGATGTAACGATCAGAGTAAAGAATTCAGGCAGATTAACTGAAGCATTCCCAATAAGGATAGGATTAATTAAGAATCAGTTATAAGTCTCTATCTTTTTACACTAATCATAGACAAACTCACTGGACACATTCAAGATGCAGTAGCATGGTGCATGTTATTTGCAGATTACATTATTTTGATAGATGAGATACGTGAAGGAGTAAATGCTAAACTAAAACTTGGCGGGTGAATGGTTTTAGGCTTAGTAGAGTAAAGACAGAATATATGAAATTTAAGTTTAGCAATATTAGACGTAATGAGACAATTATTAAGATAGGAGATAACAAGTTGTCTAGAACTGAGAGCTTTAAGTATTTAGGATCATTTTTGCAAAATGACGAAGAGATTAAGAGAGATATCTTAGATAGACTATAAGCGGGATGGTTGAAATAGAGGTTAGCATCAGGTATTTTATGTGATTGTAAAATACCTCTAAAACTTAAAGAAAAGTTCTACAAAACGACAGTTAGACCTGCTATGTTATATGACACTGAATGTTGAGCTATGACTCGGGCACATAAGTAGAAAATGAAAGTTATAGAAATGAAAATGTTAAGATGAATGTGTGGATATACGAGGATGGACAGAATGAAGAATGAGAGGATTAGAGAGAGTCGAAGTTGCATCTATTGAGGAAAAACTTCGAGAGACGCGTTTAAGATGGTACATACATGTACTTAGACGACTAATAAATGCCCAAATTAGGCAATGTGAAACTATGACAAATACGCATATAAAATAATAGGGGACAAAGCCTAATAATGTAGAACGATCCTTATAGCTGACCTCACCTAGTGGGATAAGGCTTGGTTGTTGTTGTTGTTGTTAAATAATAAACTATCAGCTTCTATTTGTAATTTTCTTTAAAAAATAAATGAAGTTTTCCTGTGTCGCAATAGAAAGCACATTTTCTAATAATAGAGAAAACAAAAGAAAAATTATTTAAGTTTGCTACTACGGTAACACAAAAATCAAAAGCACTGCAACAAGCATATTGGAAATGTTTTCCTTCAGTATATGATCAGGCAATCAGCTAGTATTCATCAGGGTCAATCATCATTGCCAAGAACTTGCAGTGATAAACTTAACACACATAGAAACATAAGTTACCCAACATGAACCAGACAGAGCAATAAGTATCACCCCCATGCTAAAATTTATCTCACTAAAAAGAATAGTGAGATTTTAGCTATTTTGGATATTTGAATAAGCTTGAACACATCGTGTTTTGAATGTTATAAGCTTGCTAGAAATTCTGATATAAAAAAACAAAATCTATAAGGAAATAAAAAATTATGAAGTAGACAAGAAAAGGGGAAGATGAGTACCTACGAGCTCAAATCATCTCCTTATAGTTTTTGTACAAATAATTAATCCCAGCAACAAGAATTGTTGTCACGTCACTCATACAAGGGGAAAATAAAATTTCAATGTCATTACTATATTATAGCCTTCTCACTATTTCCTAAACACTCTAGATAGTGGATACCATTATAAAAAGAAATGCTAAAAACTGTATTCCATTGTCATGATCAATAAAATCCTCACTCCTTTTTGAGGATACACTTCCCCTCTTAACAATCCAGATTAATTTCCTTTACTCAACCAAAATATTCTTTTGGCTGGTATTTCCTTTTTATTAGCCAAAATATGTAGCTGCTGTATACAAACACATAATATGATTTAATATATTTGCATTAGAGGCGTTAATTTTTATCAAAGAAAATGAAAAATCAGTCAACTGATGTCAAAGTAACTGTCTTAAAGTAGAACTCATTAAATGGGAAGATCTAAAACCACATATAAAGTAAAAAAAGTAAGAGTTCTAGTTCTGAGTAGCTGAGGAAGAATAGCTTCAATTTCTCAGCATAAACCTGATGCATAGACAATGGCATCGAACATCTTGTGCAGATTGGTCCAATACTACATGCTTTAATGAAATATTTAAAACAAAATTTATAACAGACAAGACGAGAACCTCAAATATAAAAAAGAAGAGGATGGTACAGAAGATACTTGAGAAAACATAGATCAAATATATTTTCCCAACTCACCGAACTCACACGGAAAATTCTTAAAATGAGATAAACTAGCACAACCTTCTAAAGAATACAAACACTCAGATAAACAAAGCAACTATAAATCTAGAGGATACTTAGATGGATCGACCACAAGAGTCAACATACGCGGTATCGATAGTCATATAGACCCTAAGACTCATACTTGACTTGATTCACCTTCACTCTCTGCAATCCTAAATGACAATAATGTTACTAGTGAACGTTATGGAAAAATTTAATGATTTAGTAAGCTTAAATGCAAAGGGAGATCAAGCATACAAAGGAGTGATAAAGATGAAGCAACAGAAGCATACCCATTGTCTATTGCCAATATGAAAGAACAATTAACAAGCATGACAACATTGGCAAAAAAAATTAACGCTCTGTTTACTTGGAGGTGAGGGAACTAAAATAAAGGAGTATTTTCCGCTGCGGAATGCTTTCTTCTATTTACTTGATTTAAAAATTTTAAATAGATGGAAATTCTATTCCATCGGTGGATAAATTTCTGAGGAAAAGTTATCCCTTTCAATTTGGACGGAAAGATGATGGAAGGAAAAATAAATAAATAAATAAATAAATTACATATTTATCCATATTTCTTTTTAAAATTTGCCGAATCCTTCTTCCCTCACACGCGATCCACTGCCGAACCCTCCTCACCGCTGAACCCTTCTTCCTCCTCAACTCCTCACTGTCGAACCCTCCTCACTGCCGAACTCTTCTTCCTCCTCAACTCGCGAATCCTCCTCCTCTCGCGAACTCTTCTTCCTCCTCACTCGCCGACTCCTCCGCCGGATCGTCATTTTCTTCTTTCTTCTCATCCGCGGCCTTTTCTTCTTCCTCCCTCCTCACCTGTCGACTTCTCCGCCGGATCCCTTATTTCGACTCACCTGTCGACTTCTTCGCCGGATCCCTTATTTCGACTCACCTGTCAACTTCTCCGCGGCCTCTTCTTGCTCTGTGGTTTTTCCTGCTGTGATTGCGGTAAGTTTGGATCTTACTAATTTCAATTAAACTATGCATAATTTTTTGCTTATTCCATTACGATTTTGATTTGCACCTTGTTTATGACTAGGTTCCTCTATTGACTAATTTTTCTTTGGCAAGAAATGATCACCTTGTATCAAGTTCCTCGCTGCCTCGTAATGCGTTGGGGGTTTTTTTTTATGAAATTGTGACGAACTTGAAATTTTTATACATCTAGTTGTAATTGCTGTAGTGGATTTGTATTCTATCAGTCGGGCGTGTAGAAATTGTAGTTATTTTATCTATCGTGCCAAGTTGCAGAAATTCTACATTTTTCTTTATGTTAAGTTGTGAAAATTCTAACGTTCATGTAGTGATGAAGAAGAAGCAGTAATACACTTGAGATGGTAGCAAAAAAAAGATGGAATCTTATTCTTTGATAATTGTGTGTGAGTATTTTTGGTATAGGGTGATTAGGATTGTCTACTCAAAGGATGTTGTTATTATCTTATTATCGACTTGTTTTGATACCTCTAACTATTATAATGAACAATTTAGCGATATTTTTGGCAACACTATTGAATTTATTATAGTAGTCTATTTTTATTGTTTATCTTTCTACAGATTTGACAATGGAGTGGGATAATAGTGAAGGAGATAATCAAAATGTTAATGATTACGAAGAGAACATTGATAGTCTAGATGAGAGTTCAGATGATGAAGTTTTCATTAATAGAAACTGTGTAGTTATTTTTGTGATGATGTTGAAGCATATGAATAAGTATGTAGATAAAGGTCTAATGGAAAATAATGAGCAAAAAGATAATGCACGACGTATTTTGTTGCACAACCTTATGACATCTAACGAGGCATGTCGTAGCATTCTTAAGGTAAGTGTGGATGGCTTTGTTCGCTTGTGTGAACTATTAAAGCATAACACAGGGTAAAAGCGAAGAGGAATTCAAGTGTTGAAGAGAAGGTTGCTAAGTTTTTATATTTGCTTGGTCATGATGTCAAGCATCGAGAGTTGAGTTTTTTCTTTCATCGAAGTACAAGGACTATTAATAATCATTTTCATGAAGTCTTAAAAGCCATTATTGGACTTCTTGCCGAATTTATAAAGCAACCAGATGGATCGGAAATCCCTCCGCTTATACAAAGTAGCAGTAGATTCTACCCTTACTTCAAGGTAACACTCATTTTGATCATTTTGAATTTTAGAATGTTTATAAGATAATTTGTAGCTAAATATGCTCATTGTCTCCTAATTATAGGATTGTGTTGGCGCATTAGATGGAACTCATATGCGCGTTAAGGTATCTGATGTAGACGCACCTAGATATAGAGGAAGAAAAGATTGGCCAACTACAAATGTGTTGGCGGCATGCTCGTTTGACTTGAAGTTCACATATATCTTATCTGGGTGGGAAGGAACTGCATCTGATTCTCGAATCGTCAAAAATGTTTTATCTAGACGTGATAAATTATTAATTCCTCATGGTATTTAGTTTACAATTAATGTTCATTAGTGGATAATGTTTAGAAGTAAATATGATTAACCTATATTCTTTGTTTGTTGATAGGTAAATACTATTTAGTTGACTCCGGGTTTATGCTAAAAAGGGGTTTAATTACCCCTTATCGAGGAATTCGTTATCACTTAAAGGAATACTCGAGACGTGGCCCTACAAATGCAAAAGAGTTGTTCAATCTTAGACATGCATCTCTTCGCAATGCAATCGAGAGAGCTTTTGGGGTTTTAAAGAAGAGGTTTCCCATTATTGCTAGCGGCACAGAACCTCACTATGAAATTGGCATTCTCATAGACATTATTTTAGCATGTTGTATTCTTCATAATTTCTTAATGGGGGTAGATCCAGACGAGAGGTTAATTAGTGAAGTGGATCATGAATTGAGTGCAAATTATGACAATGAAGTAAGTTGCAATGAAAGACAAGATGATGATTGGAGGCAAGGGAATATTATCAGGGATAACATAGCTAATATTATGTGGTCGGATTACAATAACAACTAAAGAAGATTTATTTGGTTTTATTAGAAAAATTATGAGAATGGTTTGCTGTAGCATACAAATTAATAATGTTTGATTTGAATAATGTGATGTTTTGAACATGTTATTGTTAAATCTTAATACTAGATGTTCTTTGATTGGATATTATTTTTTATGCATTGATTATGTTTGTTAATTCAATATTATATAGTTGAATGCTATGAATTTGTAACTATATATAAAATTTGTTTTTTCCCATGGTCACATGTGAATTTGATGTAGGTACTGAGGAAGAATGAGTTCTACGGTAGAACAAGCAAAAAAGGATATGATTAAGTGGACTGATGAAATGGATAACATTTTTATAGATGTTATGTTAGATCAACAAGTTAACGGCAACCGAGTAGGTAGCACTTTCACGTCTACTGCATACAAAGAAATGGTTGCTATTTGCTGTGAGAAGACTAAAATTCCATTGACAAAAGATCATTTGAAGAATAGAATGAAAACATTGAAGACTAATTTTAATTCATGTTATGATTTATTTAAGAATGCAAGTGGAGTTCAATGGCATCCTGAGAGTAGGAGATTTGAGACTGAGGAAGAAGTTTGGAAGCAACTTATTGAAGTAAGTATTAATGGTAGATATTTCATTTTATATTTTGTCAGTTTATATAACTATTATGTTTATGATTATTTTTATTTTTATCTAGGCTAATCCATCAATTAAAAAGTGGAGATATACCCCTGCACCTCATTATGAGAAGTTGTTTGAGTTATTCGCTTATGACAGAGCAAATGGTCAAGGAGCTTCCACTGCCGCTGAAAAAAATGTTGAAATTATTCAAGAGGAAGAACAAAGAGATGATGTACATGTGAGTTCTGAAGTGGACCTTGATAGTTCACCATTTGTTGAGGGATTAAAGAAGAGAAAAATTGCATCTGTTGATGCATATGGCAGTAAGAAAATCTCATCCCTCGACTTAAGTATCAAGGACGTTGTTGCTGCAATTGACCGTTCAAGTTCAATTATCGAGAATAAACCATTTCGTCAACAAAAGTTAAATGAGAAACTCTATAAAGATTTAGTTTCGGTTGGTGTTCCAGATGAAAATATACTTGATGTCTATCTATTCCTAGGAGAGAATAAGGAGAAGATGATGCTTGTTATGGGATGTCCAATGGAAAAGAGACTTGCTCTTCTAAAGAAAATGTTTTCTTTCTAATTTTGAATTGTGATGCTTTGAATAATTGCAATTTGTAAGATTTGGATAGGTATTCAAAGTATAAGTTTATTAGTAATTATTAGCATATGAAAGTCAGTTTAATTTTTTAGTTGGTAATAATTTTGTAATAATTATGGATTATTTATGAGTAATGTTTATTGTTAACAATTTATTTTAAATATATGATAATGGTATAAGTATTTTGACTTTAATATATGACAACATTCTAAAAACATCTAGGATTTACCTTAACTAATATTTTATTTCGTTTCTAGATAATATCTTTTTCACGCTTTATTCAACTTGTATAGTTTTTTTTTTGTTTTCTGAGAGAAACTCTTTTATCATGTGAATATTAAAAATGTATTATGGATTCAATATAAAATTATTTTTTAAATAAAATTAAAATATAGGATATTAAGAACATAATTCTAAATATTTTTAATTTTTTTTAGTTTTTATCTAAAAATGAAAAAAGGATATTTTGGACCATATATTATTTAGTTTTCTTTCTTTTGTTATATGTAAATGATGTAATGGATTGATCGTATCCATCTTTCTCAACTGAAGTAAATAAGCAAGTCGATATCCCCATGCCTACCACGGGTGCGAACAACTCTCGTGTATATCTATTGATAGAGCGTGAAAAAGTCCAAAAATGGAGATTGAGGATCAATAGTCGATGTCCCCATGCCTACCACGGGTGCCCGTGTTAGCTGGCATGGGTTGTGCTCCACTCAGCGAGTCAACCACACCACATCTGCCGAACCAGCCACGGGCGTCTGTGCCCGCTAGCACGACCCATGGCCAACTCCCATGTGCAGTCGTCGTGCCCGACACAAGCGCATGTGCCAGTTGGCATAGCCCGTGTCGGGCATCCGCCCTTTTCCTATAAAAGGCTGATGTCATCCCCTTGAAGGGGGATCGCGATCGGGTGACACCCAAGGGCTTCAAGAAGGCTTAAGAGGACAATCTAGAGGAGATTCGTCGCTATCTACAATGGGAATTGAGATCGGTAGCATCCGAAGGAGAAATCTTGCAACAAGCCGAAGCTACTTCTCTTATTTTTTGAATTTCTGAACTCAAATCTGAATTATAATCATTCTAAACATGATTTCTGGTTGTAACTCCATTTCTACAGAGTAGATTCCGGACTAAGGATTAACCCTTTGTTATGTAAGCACCTTACTTTGATCCATGAATGCTTGAATGTTCTTATTTGATGAAATGATGATTTGTGATTTACTGCATAAACACAATCTCGATGCTAAAAACATGTGATTCGTATCCCACGAGGATTTGGAGATGAATCGAAAGGAGAACCTAATCCTTTGACTCATAGAAAATCGAGACGTGGAGAGTAGGCTACGAAAGTAGATTGGTATGCCGCGAGGAGCCATAGGCTGTCATAGATCTTAATGGATCAATCCCAATTCATCGCCACACAGTAGGAGATGGTTACTAGGGTGTCGTGGGATCTTGTGATAGAATCTCTTTAGGAAAGCGATCCCTAAGCTTAGCCACTCTAAAAGTAGATGATGAATTGGAATTAATACACCGATATAGTTTCAAAAGTTTATATCGGATACTATAGGATGGTCTACCTACATGAATCACCATCGAGGATAGGAAATCAAACGTAGATTAGGTATGTACTAACAATGTAGTGAAATCAAAATCTTAGAATTGCCTTCATCGATCGAATTCACCTAGATCTCCCTACCTTCTTTATGTCTTCTCTCTGCTTTCTTAATTGAATCTTTTCTCTCACTCTTCTCTTCACCCTTCTCTTCACCCTTGTGGGTTCGGTATCTTTTTATTTCTTGACGATATCTCTGTGCACTTGCAGATTTGATCACATCATTTCTCACCAAAATTGATGACGCCTGCTCTTATGCTCTGTTTAGGAGGAGGTGAGGGAAGGATAAATAAGGGAAAGAGGAATTTTTAACCTCATTTGGGAAGGAGTGAGTTAACGAGGTGATGGGGATGGAAGGGTAAGCTTTCAACTTGCAAGAGGGAAAAGAGTCAGGATTCCTTACACTCTAATTTGAGGTGTAAGGAAAGAGAAGGGGAACCCAAGAAATTTTATTTCAATTTTATCCTCGAGCTACCAGAGCTTGAGGAGGAGGGGATGGTCAGGGCTCTCTACGATCTGGCTCAAAGGATGATACAGCAGCGGTAGTTCATCGAAGTTGGTTTGCTGGTGAGACTCTTCGCCAGAGATAATGGTAGTGGAGATGTCGACAACATGGCTGCTATGCAAATCCATTAGGAAAAACCATAGATCGACGTTAAAAGTGGAACAAATCAAAGATTAAGGATGGAAAACTTGATGGTTTTGGAAGTCTGTCTGTTGAAACGAGAGATCGGAATAAATGAAAAGGACGGTTGCAGGGAGAAATGGATGTATAACTTTATGATGATTTGTTCATAAATTGAGGGTAATTTTATAACTTTATATATTTAACCTTTATTCCCCTCACTTTTCTCCCAAACAAGATAACATATATTACGTTAATTAATCTTCCTTCCCTCCCAAACAAGGGGAAATACTTTACTTTCCCTCCCTTTCTCTCCCTTCTCCTTCCGTTAATGAACCTTCCCTCACCCCATCCAAACAAAGGGTTAAGTGAATGCATTAGGAAAACCTAATCTAGGAGAAGAGGAAATCTAATACCATGTTTAAGTAAGATAGAATATAATTATATATTCATGTTAATATTAGGCCTTGGATTACATAGTACATATACCAATCAACCAAAAATCTTAAATGTATACATTCAATGTTGGACTAAACCCACAACACTAATAAAAAGTGCTCAACCAAAAAATCCTAAATCTAAAACATTTAACATGAGATTAAACCCACAACACCAATGACTCATAATACCTAAAAACTCAACAAATATTATAAAATATCATTTTATAATATAGCTTTACTTAGAAAATTAACAAGGAATATACAAACTTACATAAAATTATCAAATTTATGTCAATACCAAATGATATTAAACTAAGGTACTTCTGGTCATGGTTTAAAATATTGTATCGTCTCGTCCGGTATAGGTGAAACCCTTCATTCTGCCCGTCGATGAAATCAACATCGGCACGCTTGAGTACAGCTGCCGCAAAGGTATCGCGCGGGCCTCACAACCGCCACGGAGGCCATATGTGAGCCTCACTACTACCACGGAGGGCTCGTGAAGGCCTCACGACCACTGCAGAGGCATCGCACCTCCATCATGGATGCTACATGCGGGCCTCACATTCATTAGCGGCACAGAACAGGGCACGAAATAAGAAGAAAGAAATAGGAAGAAGAAACTTAGCTTTTAATTAAATAACTTATGTTAATAATTTCAATTAACTCCTAACTATAGTTGTGATAATTTAAATAAAAGTAATTAAACTCTAATAAAACTATCTTATTAATTTAATATATATATATATATATATTTAAATATTTAGATTTTTTTTTAGTTTTTAGTTAATATATTTTATATTTAAAAAAATATCAAAATCATATCAGCACGACACTGCACGATATGGTATTGAAACTGTTGTTCCAGTCCAAGACTAAAATCTCGACAGAGGTTGAGATTTTAAACCTTGCTTCCAGTTCATTAAATCATATACAAGTATTCAAAACAAGGAGGCATATCTAATAAGTAGCTTCTTAAAAATTTAAAAAAAAACTATTTTTTAGGTAATATTTTATTGAAGTTATAGATTTAAGTACAAAGTTTTCAAAATAATAATATTGCGATCATGATTTAAAATCTCGTACTGTGTAAGGGGAAACATTGGCATTGTTGTAGCCTTGCACAGAGTTTAATGGACCCCAATTAGTTGAGAGAGACAATCAGTAACGATGTAATGTAAGTTCCAACAATGATTAACTAGTCTTCTTTAGGAAAAAAAACCTAACAGATATAGAGGGAGATAAATGTAGGTACACAGGCGGGAGGCGCAAGGTGGGGAAGCACCAGGTTGTCAGTTCCAGGAATCGATCCCTGACCATTATGCCAGAATTGTTATGCGCTCACCGGCTGTACCACGCCCTGAAGCAGCTAGTCTTCTTTAGAGAAACTATATGAAAATGTTCACATCTCCATTTTATAATTTCTTCTAGCCAATAAAAATTTATTTTTTTCAAGAAAAAACAGATTTTGAATATTTTAAGCAGATATACAAAAGAAAATAATGAAATAGGGGAGCCCTACAGAAAAATCATTTAATATGAACAAATATCATAAACTGAAACCTAGCACTGCAAACCATATGACCATGGAATTGAATCACAAAGTCCACCCACTCATTTTGCATATTCTACATGCCAAGGGTTATCATCACAATAAAGGTGGCTCTAAAAATGAGAACATCCTAACTAGTAAATGTTGAGCTTTTCAGCCACAAAGGATTTTGTTACTTGTGAGGATATATGAAGCACAAGAAATATTAAGAATCAACGATGTTGAATGTTTTTCATTATTTTGGATTTCTTCCTATGTTTAATTGGAAGAAAGACAGAGGATAAAAAAATTTACATTTACTATAATAGAACATGGTATGAACAATCCTGGAATTGTACAATTGTAACAACGGAATGTGGATGCACCAACACAGTCACAGAAGAGGCAATGAAGATTGGCTATAATCAAAGAAAGAATAGTAAGAATGGTCAATAAGGTTGTTGGTTTGCAGGTATTTGCGACTATTCAATCATTTGCACATACCCTTCCATTTCTGTTCATAGTTAGACAAAAATAAAACTAATGGTATATTCGCATAGACAGAAAAAATGAGAAAATAAGAAAGGAAAAGAAATGAGTTCATAAATTCTGCTAGATTACTTGGATGGAAGAGGAGAGGAAGATATTTAATTTATTCATTACATTTCCATCTGAAATGGATGGGATTGGAGGAGGATGAAGTTTGAGTTTCTAACAAATACAAAAGTTACCAAATTCATTCTCTCGATTCCTTGGAGGGAAGAGGAGTCAATTTGTTTGGTTTATTTCCATCCAAGTTGTATGGAATTGGAGGAAAAGAAAGTTTTTGTTTCTAATAAATGCAAAAATTTATTAGATTTATTTCTCGTGGTTACTTGGAATGAAGACAAGGAGAAAGAAATTTAATTTCATCCAAATTCTTCATATTATTTCCTTCCAAATTGGATGGAATTTCAACAAAGTAAAGTTTATGTCTCCATATTATCCATGAAAATAATACGCGCGGAAGTAGGTGGAAGGAAGATAAGAAAAATCCATACTTTTCTTTCCTCTCTCTTAAACTATTTTCTCTATTCTCATACTTCAACTCAATCAAGTTCTCACGGAATGAGCTGATGGCTAGCACATGAAGCATTGCCATCATGAGGTCTGAGGGTCAAATCCTGACAAAATTAGGTGTTTGCCCTCCCTTATGCGCTAGTCACTAGCCGGGTTAGTAGCCCTTGTGATTTACCTCCTCCATATTGTGGCAAAAGGCGAAACGCTCGCCCTCAGCGCCCCCGCCGGCCCGTCCCAGGACCAACACGGAGAAGGTAAATCACGGTGATTGAGAAGACAAGAGGTTGGGGGAGGGGGGAAAGACTTTTTACACAGGGTGTAGGGATTTACCTTCTCCATATTGGTCCTATGACAGATTGACAGGCTGATGGGGTGGGGCGAGCGAATCGTCTTTTACCATCGTACTTCAACCCAATCAAGAAATCTATGAAAATAGCAGAAACGAAGACATTTCTGTCTGTTGTTTTCTATTCACTCCTATCCATCTGTTCCACTGTCCATTGGATTAAACAAGTCATTTTTCACGATCTTCGCAGAACACTGTCGAATCGGCCAATAGCAAAATTACAGATGTCCCAAAAAAAAAAGGAATTTTTACTGCTTACCACAAATCGTCATGGGCGCTTCCAGTTCCAGGAGGTTGGGCTGCTGCAGGAAGATCTCCGACGACACGAGACAAAGCTGCTTGATCTCCGTCTCTGAGAGCTGCACCTGCTTCCCTGGCTTGCTACTCTTTGCTTCCAGCAGTCGTTGGATGATTAGATCCAGCACCCCGGGATCCATCAGCAAGCCCAAGCTCTCTTCTTCCCCTCGCTCGCCCCAAATCACCACGTTCCGCTACCAGAGAAACTGCAAAAGCTCCTCCTTTATTATACATTTTTTTTTGTCTCGAGTCTCCCAAGTCTCCTTGACCATGTTTGTTTATTTGGAGTAACTAGGAATGGCAATGGGGCGGGGCGGGGACGGGTTTGTCGTCCCCATACCCGTCCCCGAAGTAAATTTTCATCTCTGTCCCCATCCCCGCTTCTACTTAATCGGGGAATTTCCGTCCCCGAACCCACGGGGAGTAAATCTTCATCTCCGTCCCCATCCCTACTTGAAATATCCATTTTTTTTCCAAATTAAAAACTCAAAGTTAGTAGTAAAAATGCAACTGTGTATGAATACAAAATCTAATAGCATACATAATATCATAAAATCTAATAGTTTTCATATCCTCAAAAAAAATTTCGAATCGAAGCCGATCTCTTCCATATCCTCAAAAAAATTTCGAAGCTGGTCTCTTCCATATACTCATTAGGATTTTAACAAATCTTTAATATTAATATTATTGAAATTATTTTAATAATTATTATTAATTTATTATTATTAAAAATATCGGGACGGATTCGGGGATGGGAATAACATTCCCATATCCGCCCTAATCTATTTCGGAGATTTTTAAAAATCCCCGAATCCAAATCCGATAATACCTCTCCAAACCCGTCTCATTTTGAATTTTCCCCGCAGATATCTAAATCAGTAGAGAAAATTGTCATCCCTGAGAAAACGCCTTGTAGTCCGCGTACTAAACAAAACATGAAGGAGGTTGGTATTCGATTAGACCGCAAGAAGCATCTAAAAAGTTAAAAGAGAATTATTTAATATAATTAGAATAATTAGATAAATAATTTTAATCAAATCAAATTAAACATTCTATTATAATTATTAAAATAATTTCATTATAATTATTAAAATAATTTTGTTAGAATAATTTTATTAAATTGACTAAATATTTTTATCCTATATTTAAGATATTATCTTTAGAACAAACATTAATTATTAATAAAATTTATCATTCCTCGTATTATCTGTTGCTCTCTTTTTATTCATTCTTTTTAACAATGGTATTCGCCCGAGGTTGGAAAAACTCGTTAATGGGTTTTTTTTAACAATGGTATCAGAGTCATATCTTTTCTTATCTAACGTATCGCTTCTTCTTTATGCGACGTCTTTCTTCTTCTGCCTTTTCTCTTCTATTCTTGCAACTTTTCTCAACAAGAAGCCAAGATACAAGTTGTTGCTTTTATTTTCGATGTTAAATATTCATAGATGTTAAAGTTATATCCAATTTAGACATATTGGTGTGTAGAGGTGACACGTAACATTGCACTATTTGCATACGATGCATCTTGTATCTGTTTGAGATATAATTATTGCATTTGATTAATATGCATATATGAATTTGATTTGTATTTATTATTTGATCTAGATCTCAGTAGAACAAACAGTTTATTGATGGTATGGGAATTTCTGATCATGTTTCCATAGATTATATGGACTGTCAGATATGTTTATGCATCTGATTATGTTCTTATTCCGGAGATTGTATACTTTGTTTCCACTGCTTGATTTATCTTATTTACACCGTGCATTTCTCTATCCGCTATATCCACAGAGTTCGAGCTCGGACTCACTATCTCTTTTATTTTTGTTTCAAGTAGTTGATAGCTACAACTCGTGTTGCTAGGAGAAGGCCCATTTGCTAATCTTATAGAGTTGAGTCATTATCGTTAGTTCTTTAGTTTCGTATTTGGGCTTGTCCTTTATTTTTGTTTTCCTTAGGGGATATGATGTTGTTTTATTGCTTTAGTAGACTTATATTTATTTTTCGTAGACTTTCAGTTTGATGTATTATTTTATCAAAGTTTATTATACTTATTTTTAACTGGTGATTGTGGTGTATGTATTGTTGTGATCATATGGTTGCCAGCCGTGTGTGGCTGTGATATATAATGTTGAGTTAGATGCATTTTGAGCTTTATATTGTCCATTGAATAGGGATGTTATCCGATAAGTAAGCATGGGTTCTGAAGACGTGACAAAAAAAATGTGAACTTCTAAGATTGAATTAGGTGTTGCACCAACAATTAAGGTTACCTTAGTCAAAGAATTTACCTTTATCCATCTTGGCAGAACATATATTCGTTTGAAAAATATATATATTTTTACAAGAATTTTTCAGAAAGAATTGGATTAGTATTTTTCAAAAATATTTGAAAATATTGTAAGCCAAGATTTTTGAGGCATATTTTCAGAATCCTTTTTTAAAATAAATTTTGAAAAGTATTTTTCAAATGTTTTCAAGTATTTTTTCCACTATATAAGTATTTTTCAACAAGAAAAGAATTTTGAAATATGAGAATTTGAAAGAGAAGGATAATTAAAAACATTTTGAAACAAAAATTTAGAAAAACATTAAGTTGAAAGCATCTTTTCAGAAATATTTTTTTTAAAAAAATTGAAGCATATTTTCAAAGAAGAAGCAATTTTGAGACATGAAAATAGTTTTGAAAATTTTATAAGAAGAGATTTTGGAAAATAAGCCCTTTTGAAAAAACTTGTCAGTATTTTTTTTAATGAAATATGATTTTCTTTAAAAAAAAATATTGGTGAGTCTCTCCCTTGATCTGGCATTCCCCTAGGATATCCTTGTTTACCACAAGGAAGACATCCTGTATGTCTTAGAGGTTTGAGTGTGTTATGGTTGATCTAAGGATCTAGAAACTAAAGGTTGGTCAACAATAATTATTTCAAAAAAATATATAGATTTTTGAAAGATATATATACTTACACCCAATCACACATGAAATATCATTCTACAAGATTATGTTAATCACTATTTTCAAAAGATATTTTTAATAAAATATACCTTTAGATTTTTGAAAATCTTTTCCAAAACATTTTCAATTTAAACTTTCCCAACATCTTACTCATTCTATGTATCTTAGTATAATCAATCATGACAACCTTATGATTTTGTGAGATGATTGTCAGGTTTATCTTTATTGACTTAGTTTGAATTTGGAAGATTATTTGACCTTATACTAGATTTAGGTTTAATTGCCAGCCAATAAGTACACATTTCAAAAATTAACTTTTAGGTCATAGTTATACATAATAATTTTTTTGGATATCGGAGCAACGATCACTTCGTTAGACAAAGTCTTTTTAAGAAACTACACATTTAACCTACTTTCTGAAAATCCCTAGTCTAACTAATAAAGGATGTGGCATGGTAGCTTCAATCAGTTTCACTTAGCTAAGCAAACCAAGTAGGGGTACTCCTTACCCTAACTACCTAGACTAATCTTTCCTAATATACTATCATCTCGCCCCCACACTAATACTATATTGGATAAGAATTAAACCATCTTTTTCCTATATATCTAATCATTCTAAGATAAGAAATTAAAACCATGGACAAAATGCATGGCATGTGAGACATGAAATATTGTAATTAATTAAAATATACATGAGCATGACAATTTGAACTTGTCATCAATCAAATTAAGTCAAAATAATCAATCGCTTAAGATATTGGTTTCTATTTATGTATCAAATTCTCAATTTGATATATTTCATGTTAACCTCAAATGTGTCAACCCACTTCAAAACATTTTAATTAAAGTTTATGGTTTTATCAAGTGAGATTGTATTAATTGTTATATAATTAAATAGTACTTGATTGTAACTTGGTTTATGAGTTTTAAATCCTTGATTTCTTTTAGACTTTGTAACCCAAGTCTAAACTCTGAGTTTTAGATAGATTAAAAATGATGTTTTCTAATTTATCAAATTTTTTATAAAATATTATTTTATTTTTAAATTTTCTAAAACTTGTATTTTCAAAGTTTATAAACTTATCTTTTGGATTTTGAACTTTCAAAAATTGTTATTTCAAACTTATAATTTTTAAAAACAGATTTTTATAATTTTTGAAATTTAAATCCGAAATTTTTCTGATTTTTAAAATTTTAAACTTATTTCTTTTCTTATTTTTAAAAGTTGGAATTGATTATTTTGAATTTTTAAAATTAAAATTTGCTTTTTTTTAATATTCAAATTATCATTTTTAAAATTTAAAAACTTCTTTTCTGAATTTTTAAAACTCTTATTTTTGGAAGTTGAAATTTTATTTTCTTTAAAATTTGAATTTTTAATTTTGAAATTTAACATTTCATTAATGAGGTTCTTAGATTTTAAAACTTCTTTATCAGATTTTTAAATTGTAAAAATTATTTTTCTGATTTTAAGAAATTCTCATTATTTAAAAATAGATTATCATTAATTAATTTCAAATTAATTTGAAAACTTTTTGCATTCCGAGGAATTGTAATCAACTCAGTCATAATTGTAGTATTTTCCAGAGAATTTCTTTTTTATACCTCCTCTGGGTTCCAATTTAGAACATTTGAAGTTTTTTCGTTTCGAACTTTGATCATGCTCAATTATGTTAGCTTTCATAGTAGCCTGAGAGAATAGCTTCTTCTTTGAACTAGGGATGGCAATTTCATCCGAATCCGACGGAGAATTCGACATCCGACCCGAATGGAGGAGGATATGGAGGGACTACCAATACCCGATATCCGATCCGAATACCCGATTAAATAAAAAATACATATATACATTAAAGATTTTTTCCTCAAAACCTACTAATAATTTGTATTAATGTTAGAAATAGATTGTATATATGTTTAATCTATTTTTAAAATTATAGATATATATTTTTTTAACTTTAATGTTAATTATAATGTACTTTTGTTTAATGATATAGTTGGATAGAAAAAAAAAATTATTAGTATATAAGATATCCGATCCTTTAATGGGTATGGGTATACCCGATGGACATCCGATACCCGATGGGTATGGGTACGGAGGATATAGAATCCGACCCGAACCCGACCCATTGTCATTCCTACTTTGAACTCTTGTTATCTTCCTCAATGTGAAGTTTAACAACAAGTTCCTCGATATTCATCTTCTTCTGCTTATGCTTCAGATAGTTTTTGAAGTCCTTCCAGTTTGTTGGCAACTTTTCAATGTTAGTAGTCATCTAGAATATTTCACTCTAGGTGGCAAAAGGCGAATCACTCGCCCCCCAGCACCCCCGCCAACCAGTCTCAGGGCTAACACGGAGGAGGTAAATCACGGGGGCTACTAGCTAGGATGTTGTGGCAATCACGGGGGCCATCTAGAATATTTCACTCTAACACCATACCCTCTTAGAGAATTTCATGCATGATCATCGAAAGCTCCTAGACTTAACTGATCATCATTTGGAGTCAACCATATTAAAGTCAATCATCTTATAGTCCAAGAATCAGTCAACAATGAACTTCTTGCCCTCTGCATCCTTCATCTTGTATTTCTTGTCCAAGGACTTCCACTGTTCTTTAACCGTTCTCTGGGTCCCACTTTGGAAGATTCGGAGTTCTTCTATTTCTAGCTTTGACTGTACTCAATCATGTTGGCTTTCACATTAGCCGGTGCGAATAACTTCTTTTTTGAACTCTTGTTGTCTTCCTCAATGTGAAGTTTAACAACGAGTTCCTCAATATTCATCTCCTTCCGTTTGTGCTTCAGATAATTTTTGAAGTCCTTCCAGCCTACTGACAACTTTTCAATAATAGCAATCATCTAAAAGATTTCACTCAACACTATGCTCTCTTAGTGAATTTTGTGTAGAATCACCTAAAGCTCCTGGACTTAATTGATCAAATCACCGTCTTGAGTCAACCATCTTATAGCCCAGGAATCAGCCAACAATGAACTTCTTGCCCTCCACATCCTTCATCTTGTATTTCCTGTCCAAAAACTCTCATAGTTCCTTAATGATTCTCTTCATGTTATACACAACGTTCATCAAGTCAATAAGGCAATTAAAAATATAGTTTCAGAATTGTAACACAAATGGATTCATGCTTCTAACGTCTGGATATCAATAGTATCCTTAGTCAGCTTGAGAGGTTCCTCCTCAAGAATGAGCCAGATTTAACATGGTAAGTAGAAGAGCATTTTCTATTATCACCACTTGAAGTTCAACCCAGTAATCTTTTTCAATGTTCCGAAGACAGCGCACGTGACATGCCACGATAGGCGAATAGCCCTTTAAGAACTCCACTTGCCTCCACGGGCATAGCTGAGATGATAAGGGACTGGTAGATTGCCACTAAAGATTTTGGTTGGAGTCACGGGGCTAATGGGGCGTAAATCCTTGCACCCTATATAAAAAGTCTCTCCCCCCAACCTTTTTTTCCCAGTCATCGTGATTTATCACTTTCATATTAATCCTGAAAAATTAACGGGAGTGCTGAGAGCAAACGTTTCACCTTCGTTTTTTTATTGCCTTTAAGGACTCCACTCCATTGACATCTCCTGCAGCGGCAGCGGCAGCCACAGCGGCAGGAGGAGATGCCTGAGAGGGTTGTTCACTGTGAACTCCCGTGACGTGAACGGCCCTGGCTGGGGGTCAAATTTGGCTGAGCCCCGAGCCAAAGTGCAGCGTTTGCTGCTTGCCAAAACTCATTGTCCCAGCCTTTCCTGCCTGGGTGCGGAAAAACAGCAGAGACGAGAGTCCCGGCAACTAATTTATGGTTCAGCTTTCGAGGGAAAGGCCGTGCAATCGAGGACCAGGAAGATTTTGATCTTTTGTGCGTACGACGATGGAGCCAGTCTTGGACGACTAGGAAAAGTATACGTGAATCTACCTAAAAGACAACTGATACTAATGTCCTGCTAACGTGGACATGTAGTCCTGTCCTCTATTTACTCATCACCCATTGTAAACACTGCGTCGACGGACTATAGATCAATTTTTAACAAATTTATTTTTTCATTTGTTCAAAACCAAACAGCACAAATTTTCCCTCCTTTCACGGTGTTATGAACGAGAAAAAAAAGGGCTCTTAGTGCCTACCAATCTCTAAATTCTTAAATTTTCAATAGACACATCCCTGCACTTGATATATTCTGCCAATGGATAGACAAGCCGTTTAAATATGCTCTAAGTTCACTTAATTGATAACTACTCTACACCACATCCAAACTTTTTGATCATCGATTTTTTTCCCTGTAAATTAAAAGAGAGTGCAAAGGTCTTCTTTTTTTTAGGATGGAAGTTAAGGGGCGTTTGATTTGTTCCATTTTTTATTTATATTTTTCAGAAAATCGTATTTTCTCATTTTCTGAAAAATAATTTTATTTCATTCACTAATTTTTCAGAAAACGCTATATTTTTTCTGAAAAATAAAACTGGAAAATACAAACCAAACATGTTTTTCAAAAACCCACATTTTCTAAAAAAATAAAAATAAAAAATAGACCAGAAAATACAAACCAAACGCACCCTTAAAATTTTCAGTAGCACCACCCTGTAATTTTCCAAGGATGGAAATTATCATGCACATGCTTGGAGAACAAATTAGATTATAGAATAAACGAAGAAAATCATAAATCCTAAGTTGTCTAACACAAATGATTTAAAATTTAAATTTGTATAGAATAATACCATCATCTCAAACACACACAAATTGTGATATTCTACAACAAAGTATTAATCAATCAGGCAATAATATTTAATCAAGAATAATCCATGAATATATTTAAGATTTGTTTAAAAAAACAAAGTCAATTAAGTGCATCTAGTCATGGATTTTGAGCCAGACTTTTCTGCAGAAGAATTAGAGGACACATACACTAAACAAAAGAAAGGAAAAAAAAATAACTTTCCTAAAAAACAAAGCATCTAAACCACTTTCTAAATATAAAGCTTTTGTCTAGGAAACCAGTCGATTTCAAAACCATGGCAACCAAACCTCCTGTTAGCTCAGTGGACGATATTGTACGAGAAAATATAATCAATATGCCGATACTAAAAGTAAGATAGCAAACACTAAAGTTGAGTCAGAATTAAATGCTTAATGGCCAAAAAACTAGTGTCGTCTTCGTTGTTCATTAGCAGAGCTGATGGGTTATGGCATGGCTCTATACTAACGGGAGACAGAAAAACATAATTAAGAGAATGCACAATTTCTGGAGGCAAATTAGTTAGTAAATAGCACACACTTGGTTCAATAAGACAGTACTACTCTTCTGCGCTGCTCTTCATGCAGATCATGCAATTTCACAATCCAAGCAGTTAAGCAAAAGCATGCAGCATGTGTCTAGAAACATGTACACATCCAAACAGGAACCCACACCAAAGTTCCATCACAATAAATACATTAAACTTGCTCGCAGGTGCTGGTTGGGTAGCTTCTAGCTTACGAGCATGCATCATTAAAGCACCAAAATGTTTTGGCTCCAAGATTTGCTTGTGATCGCGTAACCTTGTACCAAAACGAGAAAGCTGAGAGTGGAAGCTCTTAGAGTAGAAAGAAATGGTCAACTTCATTAGGCAGCAATAGTTTTTCTGCGTACAGCATATCTGAATCAAAAAAATCCATGCAGTTCATTTTATTCCGATCTAAAACAAATATTTATAAATAGCAATCATCTGTAACAATTTTATGTCTAAAGCAGTTTTTAACCTGCATTAAGAGTGTTTAAACCTATTGACATTGATCTTTAATGATTGTAGGATTCATCTAGTCAACTCTAAATAGTGGAGATTTACATGGTTTGAGCATAAAAAGACAGCAGAGATAAATGATTAAAACTTCCAGTTCTATGAAATTGTGATACTAAGTTGAATTGCTCTGAAATCCTCAAAGTAGCTACTTTTCAACGAAAAAGCATTTACCAGTATCATAGTTGTAAAAAATAGTAAGATTAAGGTAGCTGTGAAATGGTGAATCTTCAACTTTCATGATTGCTTAGAGAAGAAAATGCATAGTACCTTCACTCTTGGAAAAAAATAAAGTGTTGCCCCTGGATGCAATATTACCAAGGAGTTCCACTTCTAGAAACTGCTGTAGCACCAAAACCAATTTTCTTCTTGTCTGATATTGCTGGCTTCAAAATTTGGAATGAGCACATCAAGGTCTCATCCACACTCATCATAGCACCAGCATTGTCAAATTCACCACAGTAATTTGGAGCCGAGAAGATTGTTACAAGTTGCCTGTCAGCAAAAAATTCATATCCATCCTCCACCACCTAATGCCAAAGAAAAAGACCTAGTGCTAAACAAGGTGGGCATTGTTTACATGTATGAACTCGTGATGTATGTGGTGTGCCCATGTGCACGAGAGAGAGAGAGAGAGAGAGAGACTAACCTGGTGAGCACGACAAATTAGGTCCAGATCATTCTTCTGAAGAAAGTCTTCAACTCTATCAGCGCCAAAAGTATATGAAACACCCCGATCATTCATTCCCCATCCTTGGACCTCTTTATTAGGATCTGACCAAAGAAGATCACAGAGTAATCCGCTGTCTGGAACATCAGCTGGGCAAGCTAGGTTTCTAATCTGATCCAAATTTTGTAAGTCTGGGGAAAGACCACCATGCATGCATAGGATTTTTTCATCAATAAGAGCTGCCACTGGTAGGCAATTAAAACAATCAGTGAAGACCTTCCAGAGTCTCACATTGAATCTGCGCTTGCATTCATCATAGAAACCATAGATGCGGTTGATGGATGCACATTCATGATTACCCCGCAAAAGAAAGAAGTTTTCTGGGTATTTAATCTTGTAAGCCAAAAGAAGACAAATTGTTTCAAGGCTCTGCTTCCCACGGTCCACATAATCACCCAAGAACAAGTAATTGGCTTGAGGTGGCAACCCACCATATTCAAAAAGCCTCAAAAGGTCAGAAAACTGACCATGGATATCACCTGTTTACAGGGAGAAAGATAATGTCAGCCTCAGCAAAATGAATTAACTTCACAGGACCCATAGTTTAAATATACCATATATGACAAACGTATTCTTGGGCAATTTGTGCTTCTTGTTTTTTCATTTATGAAAATAGAAAGATTTCAAAATTTTCAATATTATAATAAACTGTCTTTCTATTTGTAATTTTCTTTAAAAAATAAATGAAGTGTTCCTGTGTCACAATAGAAAGCACATTTTCTAATAACAGAAAAAAACAAAACAAAAATTATTTCAAGTTTGCTGCTACTATAACACAAAAATCAAAAGCACTGCAATAAGCATATTGGAAATGTTTTCCTTCAGTATATAATCACGCAATCAGCTAGTATTCCTCAGGGTCAATCATCATTGCCAAGAACTTGCAGTGATAAACTTAACACATGGAAACATAAGCTACCCAACATGAAACCAGATTTATCTCACTAAAAAGAATAGCGAGATTTTAGCTGTCTTGGATAATTAAATAAGCTTGAACACATCAAGTATTGAATGTTATAAGCTAGTTAGAAATTTTAATATAAAAAAATCTGTTAGGAAATAAAAAATTATTGAGTAGACAAGAATAGGGGAACATAAGAGCTCAAGTCATCTCCTTATATTTTTTGTGCAAAAAACTAATCACAGCAACAAGAATTGTTGCCACATCACTCATACAGGGGAAAAGAAAATTTCAATGTCATTACTACATTTATAGCCTTCTCACTATTTCCTAAACACTCTAGATAGTGGATACCATTAGAAAAAGAAATGCTAAAAACTGTATTCCATTATCATGATCAATAGAATCTTCACTCCCTTCTTTCTGAGGATACACTTCCCCTCTCGACAATCAAGATTAGTTTCCTTTCCTCAATTAAAATATTCTTTTGGCAGGTATTTCCTTTTTATTAGCCAAAATATGTAGCTGCTGCTTCCAAACACATAATATGATTTAATATAAACTTGGAATAGAGACGTAAAATTATATCCAAAAAACATGAAAAATCAATCAACTGATGTCAAAGTAACTATTTACAGTAGAACTCATTTAAATGGGAAGATTTAACACCAAATATAAAGTAAGAATCGAAAGTGTTCTAGTTCTGAGTAACTGAGCAAGAATAGAGGAATAATTAGAACACCAGCTCCAATTTCTCAGCATAAGCCTGATGCATAGACAATGGCATTGAACATCTTGTGCAGATTGATCCAATACTACATGCTAGAACAAAATATTTTAAACAAAATTTAAAACAGGCAAGACTAGAACCGTAATATAAAAAAGATGTAAAGAGGATGGTACAGAAGATACGTGAGAAAACATAGATCAAATATATTTTCCCAACTCACCAACTCGCACAGAAGATTCTTAAAATGAGATACACTAGGCACAACCTTCTGAAGAATACAAACACTCAGATAAACAAAGAAACTATAAATCCAGAGGATACTTAGAGGGATCAATCACAAGAGTGAACATGCGCGGTATCAGTCATATAGACCCTAAGACTCATACTTGACATGAGTCACCTTCCCTGTCTGTGATCCTAAATGACAATGAAGTTACTAGTGAACGATATGGAAAAATTTAAAGATTTAGTAAGCGTAAATGCAAAGGGAGATCAAGCATACAAAGAAAGAAGTGATAAAGATAAAGCAATGTTAGTATACCCATTATCTTTAGCAAATATGAAAGAACAATTAACAAGCATGACAACATTGGCACACAAAAAAAAAAATTGACATAAGAGTAGAAAATGAGTGGCTATGGCAGGCTCTGGTAAATGGCGGTGACTAGAGGATGACCTAATGAACAGTCATGAAAAGAGCAATAAAGGTCCCTCCCTTTCCACAGTGACTACATTTGGTCTAAATCTTGTCAATTGATATAACTTTATTAGTTCCTCTAGCAACCCTACTACCGGAAGACTTCAAATGGCAACTATATGGCTAAAGCAAATTTATTTATTAAGAGGTCAAATGAACCACAGTCTAGAAGACACCTCAGCATTGTCATGAAAACATCTGATATGTTTCCCAAATTTAAGTCTTTACATTTTCCAACTCAGGACACATT
Source organism: Boesenbergia rotunda (assembly GCA_024364735.1). Classification (NCBI taxonomy): domain Eukaryota; kingdom Viridiplantae; phylum Streptophyta; class Magnoliopsida; order Zingiberales; family Zingiberaceae; genus Boesenbergia; species Boesenbergia rotunda. The sequence goes on along the minus strand of JAGFNQ010006800.1, from coordinate 86,105 downwards.
ATTGAAGAGACACAATCGTGAGGAGTTGCTTGAAACAATATTGCAAAACCATTTTCGATGCATTGTTGACATGGAAATACACCATAGGTTGGCAACAATGGTGTAAAATTTGTCAATGTGTGATGACCTTTGCCAAACTCTTATGACTCAACACTACACGGGTATGGATCTCTACCATGTGTATAAATCTCATACCATATGAAGCATAGAAATATACTCAAGAAGCGAAGATCATTGGACTGCCAACAGAGGATAGCGACCTCTACTGTCACAAGACCATTCAAATGGCAATTTATGGTGAAAGCAAATCTACATCTGGTATATGAAATCAGCATTCTTAGGATAGAGTGGAGATGCTTCCTGAAATTTGAATTTGGGATAGATTGTGTGCGGATATAAGGTCAGCAATGATTGTCTAGAATCATCCAGTATATAAGATGATCTTCATTCGGACTATCACTGCTGCAAAAGATTGTCAATTATATTGTAGACTCAAGAAATATCACCCAGGTAATGATCTTTAGACAATGTGCAAGTCTTATACCACAATAAGAAGAATCAAACGATACTCATCAGGCGGAGAACATTGGATTATCAGAGGAGGGCAAGCAACTGAGCATCTATTTGCTTGTGAAATGCTCTGATAGACTTTGAAATATTGGCATCCCGAGCAATAAGATATTCCATATGACCTTGACCTATAAACCAAATTGGAATTGCTGCAATTTATGAAGCATAATTCCACCCATTGAGTTTGTCTTTAACAATAGTCATAGAATCTAACCACAAAGCATAATTCCTCAGTTGAGCTTCTCTGAAATAATAATAATAGCATCCAAAAGGTTTAAGAGAGCACTAGATTGTACATGTGATGATGTAGTTGAGAAACTGACATGTGAACATTATCCGCAGTTCAACAAAAAAGAGTTGCAGATATTTCAAATGTGAAGGAACGAGCTTGATTTCTATTTATTTTAAGTAAAAGTTGCTAGAAGCTACTTTTTTTAATCAGATCCACCTGAAGGTGATTGAGAGGATAAATTAAGATTCCACAAGATAAATCTCTCATGTGGACTTCTCCCTGTGGCAGTGAAAACCCAATAAGCAGCAGACTAATTAAAAGTAAAAAAGGAAAGCACTCAGCAGGATTCTTTAGCCAACTAAAAGGAGACCACAACAAGTGTAAAGGATAAGATAAGCAAATCTAGAGGCATCAGAAGTGGAAGCAGAAACTAAGTGAAAGGAAACAATGAAAACAACGGAAGAGACCATTCACCATATCATTAATGAAATTAACAGTGCAATAAGGTATTGAATAGAAGATCCTTGTAAAAAAAGGTAATAACAAGAAGAAAACAAGAGAACAAGAGGAACAAACCAATAGCAAACTGAATACAACAGCAAATCTCGATAAGACCTAGGCCCAGGGAAAGAGCCAAGTATGAAGTCTGCACAATAGAGAAGACCTAGGCAAGTCCTAAACAGTTTCACGCACCATCCGGATAAGTAGTAACACTCAAGAAAAGGCATCATGAGTATGTTCAAGAGAAGCCCAAAGCATGGCCATTTTACATCAATAGATTAGAAAGAGGAGGAGATGCTAGCAACCTAAAGATTTGAGGGGCACAATGGAAGAAGGTGACACAGGTGAGTCTCACATCACAGAGAAGAGAAATAATGAGTAGAGGATTTGATTCCTTCATGTGTGATGAGGACGAGATGACCTCCTCTTAAGTGATTAAGTTTGGAAAACCTAATCTAGGAGAAGAGGAAATCTAATACCATGTTTAAGTAAGATAGAATATAATTATATATTAATGTCAATATTATGGCATGGATTACATAGTACATATACCAATCAATCAAAAATCCAAAATGTATTACATTCAATGTAGAACTAAACCCACAACACTAAGGGCATCTCCAATCCTTAAGAGTTCTAAATGAGCTTTTTTTTATGGTTTCAATATGCCACATCAACATTATAAAAATTTATTGAAACATCTCCAATGGTTAAAGCTCTAAATGTGCATGGCTTCGTGCGCATTACATCAATTTCAGGACAAAAGAGCGGCGAGTTTCCACTACTGCTCTTAAACTACAAACCTAAAACCTCACATATACCATGGTTGAAGCTTTTTTATTTAACTTTTTTAATTTTACAAACCTTGCATTGGAGTTGCCCTAATAAAAAGTGCTCAACCTAAAATCCTAAACCTAAAACATTTAACACAGGATTAAACCCACAACACCAATGATTCAATTATAAAATATCATTTTATTAATTTATCTTTACTCAGAAAATCAAAAAGAAATATATACAATTACATAAAATTATCACTTTTATGTTGGCACATGGTGATATTAAACTGAGGTATTTCCAGTTCATTAAATCATATACAGGCATTAAAAACAATGAGGCATATCTAATAAGTAGCTTCTTACAAATAACAAAATATTATTTTTAAGGTAATATTTTATTGAAGTTATAGATTTAAGTAACAAAGCTGTCAAAATAATAGTCCGGATCAAGGTTAGAAATATCATATCGTTTTGGGTGACGTATTATTCGGTAAATTATCGAAACTTGATATCGCTCAGCACCAAGATTCAAAATCTCGAGCCATGTCATAGTTTCGGTCTTAGATTAGAATAATATTGATTTGATATCGTACCAACATTCTGATTCATGATGTTGATGGCAAATTGAAGGTTGAAGGAAAAAAGAGATGAAGTAAAAAAAAAAAAAAAGGAGATATTGTTTTTGCTAAGTGGTATCAAGCTTCAATAATTTACATTGTTTCACCGACATGGTACAAGATTTAAAACTATACTCGGCATAAATAATGTTCCTTCCTATACTTCATCTCCTTCCGGCTTCAACTTCCAACCCATTATCGGCGCCATGTATTGAAACATCGACACAATAATAAAACAATATCGTTCTAGTCAAAGACTGAAACTCCGACACGATTCAAGATTTTAAACCTTGTTCTAGATAACTACTGGCCCAATTAAATAGTGCACATGACTGACTAGATCCTCGAAGTGATTTAGTTATCATTATTTTTTGCACATCCATTTTTTGTAATTTTTACTCCTATTTTAACTTATATAGACACTATGCAAGAATCATTTTAATGAAAATTGACAAATTGCATCTTCTCAATGGTTATATCAACAATTAGAATCCCTAACAATTGAATGTCAAATTACATCGTCATCATCACCAAGTTGTGTTTGACTAACTAATTAGGGTCAGCTATATGAATTTTATTTCTATCCTTTGTTAAGCACTACATAAGACAATATTATTAATAATATTCAAATAAATTAAGAGGGTTTTTGGCTAAACTTATTAAAAACAGCTTATAAGCTCATACGGAATATAAGTTGTTTTAAGAGCTTATAAATTGTTAGGTCTTATTTTAAAAATAAGTTGTTAAAGTGTTTGGATAAACTTATTTTAAACAACTTAAAGATATTGATGTGTTTGGTATTACAAGATCTTTTTATTACAAAATCACTAAAAAGGGTATAATATGCATATAATTTTTATTAAAGGTATAAAACAATACTGAAACTCGACAAAAATCTGATTCAATCGCAATGTAAAGAATCAGGGTCTTCTTTTTTCGTAACTACAGTTGGAAAATAAGGATATAGAAAGAAATTAGATAGAAAAAAATCAAATTCTAATCGAGTTGGAGAATCTGTGCCCCGGGGAGAGAAGAAATGGAAGGAAGTGTCGGAGACTTCGTGGACCGGGAAGAGATGATGACAAAGTGCGCTGGGAAAAGAAGTCGGCATAGAGAGAGTTGTTAGTTTTGTAAAAATTTATGGAGGAAAAATGGAGATTAATGAAAATATATGAGAATATTTTAGAGAGAAAAATTGTTAAATTAATATCTTTTTAAAAAAAGTAGGGTCTCCCTTACTTTTAAAAAAAACTCTTATAAACTGTCAAACAGCTTATTTTGATAGCTTATAAGCTTTTTGCAAAAAATTTTACCAAACAAATTTGAAGAGCTTATAATCTCCAAAACAACTTATAAGTTACTTTGTAGACCTTATAAGTTCAGCCAAACACCCTCTAAATCAGTATTATTCCATTGAGTAATGTTTTATTTGATCTCCTTATAATCCTTACACATTCCGCTCTATCAATCCAACTCTTCTGATAAGTCTATTGGTCATCTTTAAAAATGTTTGTATCATCTCAATATGAGATGTTTTCTCCCATTTTATTGTCTATTAGAGTTGAACTGAATTATCTCTTTTTGAAAGTTAATTTTTATTATCACTTCTTGCATCCATCTTAGCATTCCCATATTTGTTAATAACATTCTTGTAAATGTTTCTTTGTAGTAACCCAATATACCAATCTATAGAGCATGATAGATTATATCACTATCCTATAAAACTTCGTTTTAGCATAAGAGGCGTAAGGGGATTACATAATCCAGAGATCCTCTTCATTTCAACCACTGATAAAAGGGCAGCCCAGTGCACGAAGCTCTGCCAATGCAAGGTCCAAAGAAGGATCTATGCACACAACCATATCCTGCTTTACAAAAGATTATTTCGGAGACTCGAACCGTGACCTCTAGGTCACATGACAACAACTTTACCATTGTACCGAGGCTCTCCTTCTCATTTCAACCACTCATACTTGATTATATTATCATTATCCCATCAATATTCCCTTATTATTGAATAATAGATCCAAGGTAGTTCAAATTCTTAACTATTCTTTTTTTATTGCAAAAATTACATTTTATATATTTAGTTTTTTATACTTAAAGCATTTAGCTTCTAGCACTTCTCTATACAATTCAATAGTCAAACTTAATCTACTTACACTCTCATAAATTAACAAGATATCTTCTGCAAATAACATGTGCTGAAGAGATTTATCAATTGATTAAATCTTTTGGTACTAATGTAAAAAGATAGCCTATTTTAAATTGACCCTTGATGTAAACATGCAACTATAATAAAATCATTTGCTACTATATTACTTAATGCATGTATGATTATCTGATATGAGTATGTAACTAGATGTAGGATATGAGTTTTCCAAAGTGAGGATATGACAACTTGTCAAAAGGGTCCAAGTTTTGAACATGAGATACAAGGACACAACAAATCTTCGGAATAATTAATATATTCTAAATTATGTAATATTATATGACATATTTAGTGAAGAGTAATAATAATAATAATAATAATAATAATAAAAGGAGTTAGTCGGGTGCACGAAGCTACTGGCAATATGGGTATTGTGCGTCGTCTTACTCTACATGGCTACATTGCAAGAGACTATTACCGCGACTTGAACACATAACCACCATGTCACACGGCAGCAATTTTATTGTTGCGCCAAGACTCTCCTTCAACAATAATAATAATACCCTAATTTAATTAATGCAACCTAACTTATATGTACCCTAACTTATTGAACCCAAACTTAATATCTGTATTGCATTTTCAATAATAAGAAAAAAATTAAGTAATAGTTAAAATCAAATGATATGAAATCTTGTAAGAGCATTAGATATCTTGAATTTATTATATATTGATGGAGATATCTTTAATAGGATAAAGAATCAATAGTAAAAATGCACAATTTCGAGTCTTGTATAATCTTGGTATCCTATTGGACTGTATGAATCAGTATTTACTTGTTGGAAAGCAACATGTATAAAAGATTAACGAAGCGGATATGAGAATGCTTAAGTGGATGTGTGGTATTTGTAGAGTGGATGTGATTAAAAAATATCAATATTCTTGAGCAAGTAGGTGAAGCAATAGAGATAGGTCAAAGAAAGCAGTAATCCATTTGATAAATATTAATTTAATTAATTTGAACATTAGCAATGTTGTAACCTCACACAGAGTTTAATGGACCCCAATTAGTTGAGAGAGACAAAATCAATAACAATGTAGGTTCCAACAAAGAATTAGTAAGTCTACTTTAGAGAAACTATATGAAAATGTTCACATCTCCAAATTATAATTTCCCATGGCCAATAAAAATATTTTTTTTTCAAGAAAAAACAGATTTTTGATATTTTAAGCAAATCTGCAAAAGAAAACAATGAAATAAGGTAGCCCCACAGAAACCATCGTCTAATATGGACAAATATCATAAACTGAAAGCTAGCATTTTGAACCATATGACCATGGAATTAAATCACAAAGTTCACCCACTCAGTTTGCATATTCTACATGCCAAGGGTTATCATCACAATAAAGGTGGCTCTAAAAATGAAAACATCCTAACTAGTAAATGTTGAGTTTTTTCAGCCACTAAGGATTTTGTTACTTGTGAGGATATAGAAAGCACAAAAAATATTAAGAATCAACGATGTTGAATGTTCATCATTATTTTGGATTTCCTTCCAATGTTTAATTGGAAGGAAGACAAAGGATAAAAGATTTAAATTTACAATAATAGAAAATGGCATCAACAAACCTAGAATAGTATAATTGTAACAATGGAATATGGATGCACCAACACAGTCTCAGAAGAGGCAATGAAGATTGGTTATAATCAGAGAAAGAAGAGTAAGACTGGTTAATAAGGTTGTTGGTCTGCAGGTATTTGCGACTATTCAATCATTTACACATATCCTTCCATTTCTGTCCACAGTTGGACAAAAATAAAATTAATGGCATATTCACAGACAGAACAAATGAGGCAATAAAAAAGGAAAAGAAATGAGTTAATAAATTTTTACTTGGAACGAAGAGGAGTGGAAGAAACTTAATTTCGTCAAATTTCTTCATTATATTTCCATCCTAAATTGATGGAATTGGAGGAAGACGGAGTATGAGTTTCTAACAAATACAAAATTTACTAAATTAATTCTCTTGATTACTTGGAAGGAAGAGGAGTCAATTTGTCTGGTTTATCTCCATCTAAAATGTATGTAATTGGAAGAAAAGAAAGTTTTTGTTTCTAATAAATGCAAAATTTTATTAGATTTAAATCTCGTGGTTACTTGGAATGATGAAAATAATATGAGCGGAAGTAGGTGGAAGGAAGATAAGAAAGTTCAACTCTTTTCTTTCATCTTGCTTAAATTATTTCTCTACTACTCATACTTCGACCCAATCAAGAAATATATGCAAATAGCAGAAATGAAGTTTCTGTCTGTTGCTTTATATTCACTCATTTCCATCCGTTTCACTGTCCATTGGAGTAAACAAGTCATTTTTTCACGATCTTCGCACAACAGCTACACTGTCGAGTCGGCCAATAGCAAGATTACAAAAGCCCCCAAAAAAGGAACTTTTTACGGCTTACCACAAATCTTAATGGGCGCCTCCAGTTCCAGGAGGTTGGGCTGCTGCAGGAAGATCTCCTTCGACACGAGACAAAGCTGCTTGATGTCCGCCTCTAGGAGCTGCACCTGCTTCCCTGGCTTGCTACCCTTTACATCCAGCAGTCGTTGGATGATTCCATCCAACACCTTGGGATCCATCAGCAAGCCCTCTTCTTCCCCTCCCCCCTCCCTCCCCAAATCACCACGTTCCGACACCAGAGAAACCACAGCAAAAGCTTCTCCTTTCCCTCTCCTCCACCACCCCAGGCGCCGCGGCACCTCCTTCGCCGACGGAACGAAGGAGAATAGGGCGACCGATTAGGGTTTCTTCTGATCCCTGTGCGGTTTGGGAAGCGGACAAGATCCGCTGTTTGACGAGGAGTAAGCGCTGCAAGTGGTTATTAGTCATAGCGAATCAGACGGCGCGGAGGGCGAGTTGTGCCGACGGGACCCGCCATGTGGGTCCCTCACTTCCTCAACTAATCGACGAGGTATAACTTTGGCTGTAATTTTCCTGGTAAAGGGTGATGACTTTGAGTTGGCGAAGAATCGAAATCTTTATCATTCACTGTCGCACTGCAGTGGCCAAGTGACGTTCATTTGAGCTTTTTACAGATAGATTTTTTTTTTCTTCGCTCTCTCAGCTGCTTTTTTTTCTTGGCTCTCTCAGCTGCTCGCTTTTTAATCTGTCCTGCTAAAATAGACTAGACTGAGAATTAATATATAAATATTATAATTATATGAGAGTATTTATAAAATTAATATGTTTATCTTTTTCACGTATTATTCATAACATCAAATTAATAATTTTCATAATTAATGTCTTTCATATTAATCTTAAGACGGATTGACGAGGACATTTAGGACGAGCAAATTATTTTTTTATCACCTTATTTTTTCGAAGTGATGATGATTCAATGAAAAAATTAAATTATCATTCGATAATTTACAATTTGATCTAATTATGATATATTTTATAAAAATAAATTTTAAATGAAATGTATAATCATGAAATATTAGATTTTTAAATCGCAAATGATTTCTTAATTTATCCTAATGAAAATTATCGTAAAACGAAATCCATTATCTTAGATTATTGTCATATATATATATATATATATATATATATATATATATATATATATATATATATATATATATATATATATATATATATATATATATAGGTCTAATTTGTTTGAACAACGCCGCCTTGCGTCAAACGAAGCATCCAGGAAGTTGACATTCAATCAGTCTCCATCGTCGTCAAGTTTGAAAACCTCCGTTGTTTAATCGCAGCTGCCTGCAACAATCCAATCCTCCGTGAACTGACTCGATGCTCGCGGAAGGAATAAGAAACAACCACGTCTTTTAGATTACTCTTTTAAATAAAATAATAAACTTGTTGAACGAGTATGATTCAACAATAAGTTAATTATGAACACTCCGTGAAGAACTCTCAAATAGAATATTTTTCTATTTGATAAATGTTAATACGAATTGATTTAATGGAACATATAAAAAATTAAGATTACTCTTGAAAAGTGCTCTCAATGTCGGATATACGTTCTAAATCTTCAAGTCTTTTTGATGTTTTCCTATGTATTTTCAATCAGAGAGGATAAATTCAAGCCAGTGAATTCAAGCCGCCCAAGGCTGAGGGCACACACTGCTAAGGTCGCGCTCGCCCTCGCGACCTCACTGTAAGGCCGCCACTAAGCCGTCGCTAAAAGAGGAGAGGGAAGGAGAGAGGATCGAGCATATCGATGGGATGTACATGTGCTGGTATTAGAGATCGAAGAAGAGAAGAGAGTGTCGGAGATTAGAGAGGAGGTTGATTGGAGAAAATCAGAAAAGAAGATTCTAGAGTGCTAAGAAGACAAAATCGAGAATGAAAATCCTAATTATAGCAACGGAAAATTAATTTCATTGGAATAAGTTTCCATCACTGATTAAATAGGTTGAATAAATATAATGATGTCATAAATAATGTGATTCAATTCATCAAATTTTCGAACGATCAACGATGAAACTGATCACCTTCGTATAACAAATCAAATATCAAATACACGGAATACATTAATATCTATAAATATTGACATGCTTGACTAGCAAACAAAAACATCAATAACTAAAAATTTAATACTATATTTTTCTTACACTTAAATCTATAATTGAAAGAGATTAAGTAAGAAAATTTCATCTCAATCAAAAGACATTTGTTATGCAGCTGTAGCATCAACAATAGCGACCCACGCTTCTTAGAGTCGAATGTAGCAACCCACGCTTCTTAGAGTCGACCCGAGCGGGTATCAAGACTTTCGTTTCGCCAGCGAGTTATAAGTAGGCATGCCCCTACGCCGCCACCAAGCTCGGTGTCCCCGACCCAACGTGGTGGCCCACGCTCCTCAGCGTCGGCCCGAGCAGGTGTCCCGACTCTCGCTTCGCCAGCGAGTTATAAATGGACATGGCCCCACGCCGCCACCAAGCTCGGTATCCCCCGACTAGACATGGCGGCCCACGCTCCTCAAGGTTTGCCCAAGCGGGTGTCCGGACTCTCGTTTCGCCAGCGAGTTATAAGTGAGCATACCCTCACGCCACCACCAAGCTCGATATCCTCGACCGGACAAAGCGACCCACGCTCTCCAGGGTCGGCCCGAGCGGGTGTCCAGACTCTCGCATCGCCAACGAGTTATAAGTGGGCATGCCCCCACGCCACCACCAAGCTCGGTGTCTCCGACCGGACGTGGCGGCCCATACTTCTCATGGTTGGCCCAAGCGGTGTTCAGACTCTCACTTCGCCAACGAGTTATAAATGGGCATGCCCCCACGCCACCACCAAGCTCGGTGTCCCTGACCGGATGGGACGACCCACTATCCCCGACCCACCAAGCGGACGCTCCCTCGAGCCCTACAAGGGTCGAGTTAGAGCAAACTCGTACCTAGATCGCCTGGTGATGGCTCTCCCGTGCCGAGTTAACCGAGCCAGAGAACTCCGAGAGCTCTAGCTCAAGGAAAGGTCATGAGGCATAACACGCCCGTGTCGAGGTGATTGGACGAAGAGGGCCTAACGACCTAACGAAAGGGGCCGAACAAGGAGGCTCATACCTAAACCCTATTTAGTGAATGGTAGTTGCACTTGTTAAGCAACTGGGAGACCGCCTGAGCCTAAGTGTCTAAGCGATCGAACAATCGATATGGCAGCGAATTCCGTGGAAGGGGACAGGCGAAATACTAGCTTGGAACCCAAGGGTTGAGCGCCCAAGCGGTGGATGTTTTGTGTCACTTAAGTCCGAGCAAAATGAGCTAGGTGCGCCCACCCAGGGGTATAGCCGCGAAAACCCTAAGTCGATTTAGATTCTAGAGCCTGAGGGGCTTAGTCGATTTATAGACCCCGGAAGGGCTAACCAAAACAAGATCTCACACAGAAAGAAGCCTACATCTATTCGAAGAGACGAAAGGTCTCCGGAGGAATGATCCCCATGACCCAGGACAGTTTCACCAAGTTCTCGAGCAGGTCCTCAAGGATATGCCCGACCTTCTTGAGTTGCTCGAAGATGTTCTGCAAGCTAAACTTGAACAGGTTGTTGCTCTGAGCGGCGAGCTACTTGCCAAACTCTGGGGAATTGATATAGGCCAGTTAGTGTGCCTCTAGACGAGTTGGTTCGTTCGCCTTATACACCCACAGCTCTGCCAGCTCTGACTGAGATGCTTGTAGTGTTGGTGCCCCGGTTGGTTTTGATGTGATCAACCAAGTTAGGTTAGGTCCTGTTGGTTTTAATCCCTCTGCTAAGTGTGCAGGAGCTTAGGTACGGAGGAAGTCGAGCGTAAGACGTGGCGGACGAGAAGGATTGCGCGGGAAAGCGAGCCGACCGGCTCGGTGCAATCCGAGGGACGCGGAAGCTGCGGAAGAGTACGCCGGTGGAACGAGAAGGACGTGCGCGACGTTCGAGAGACGAGAAGCCTGGCGGAAGCACGTTCGAGGGGCAAAAGGCCAGAGTCGGGTTCGGGTGAACCTAACTCCGGTTGGCCGGAAATCACCCAATCGACGGTTTGACAAAAAGTCAACTAAGTTGACTTTTATCAAGTCAACATTTAACTTACTATTAAAATAATAAAGTTTTAATTATATTAAAACTTTAATTATTTTAATTAAAGCTTTGAACGTTTCAATTATTTGAAAATTGAAACTTTATTATTAAAGTTTCAATTTAACGTTCTTTTGATTTTGTTTTATTAAAGCTTTGAACGTTCTTTTAATTAAAGCTGTTTTATTTGTGCTTCTTACAAGTGGAGGCAAGCAATCGGATTCAAATGGAAGTGCATGGCTTTGAATGGCTACAGTTGATTTAATCGGAAGCTTAGCCGATTCAAACGGAAGTGGATGGCAACGTTCAGCTAACAATTAAAACGTTCGGATGGTCAAAAGAAGCAACGTTCAAAAGTCAAGCTGCGAAAGATAAACGTTGGAAAAGATAAACGTTGGAAAAGGATAAATATTTATTTATTTTTAATTAAAGTTTATCCATCCTGTACTATAAATATGCTTAGAGATTTAGAGGTAAAATTATTCATTCAAGTCAATCAAGTTGTAAACTCTCTTTCTCTCTAAGCTTTCTCTGTGCTACAACTGTAAAGGCTTCTCCGCCTTAAGGAGTTTCTGTTTGAGCGTTAACCGTCTTGGAAGCAACGACCAAGTTGCAACCAAGTTTTTATTAAAGACGAGTGCCAAATTATTCTATTTTTTTTAACCGTCTATTCACCCCCCTCTAGCCGGTCGACCCGATCCTTCATGTAGTTGGGCCAACTCGGCGTGTAAACAATTAATTTCCTTGTCCCAAGTGGACAACTCATTCTCCCGGATGAGCAGTTGGGCGGTCAGGGAACTAATTTACTCCTCCTTGGTGGCTAACTCCCGATTTTTGGTCGCTACACCGGAGGTTAGAATAATGAGCAGAGTATGTAAACTCAAACCAATGGACGGGGACTCACCTGGGTTGCATCTTGGAAGAAAGTGTTCGCCATGTTGCTCGGGCCCCGGTAGTGAGGAGACGTGGTCCCCTGGGAAAAGGAATCGACTAGGGGGCCATATAGGGTCAAGTCCTGTGATGGTCAGGGAAGATCACAGGTGGGCATAGACAGAAGAGGGTTTGCAACCGTGGGAAGGACCAGGTGGAGGTGAGGCAATGCTGAAGACTCGGTCGCTGAAGGAGAAGTTGGAGGCTAAAGGGGACGACAGTACTAGGCTAGCCAAGGGATGGCTCATCGAGGGAATCACTAGCCTTGTCGACTCCTCGACTGGAGCCAACTTGAGTGCTGCAAGTAAGTGAGATGGGGGAAGCCTGACGTGCCTGCTTCTCCCGAGAGCAACTAGGTTCAGCTACTGGGGAGTCGGTCGGCTGGCATCTTTTGCGTACCAGTCATTGAGGGTGCTCCTCTACCTCGGCCTCCTCTAAATCCACTGGGATCAGGAACCCCCTGAGCGATCCCGGTTGACCAACCGGGGTCGAATTGTTGGGTTGGGGGGGGGGGGGGACCTCCTCTGTATCTAACGACTCAACTGAGGTGGGAACTTCGTCAAGCGGGACAAACCACCCTCTTAGCAAGCTCAGCAACAGCTTGAGCATCAAGTTCGGCATCGGTCAGGCCGAAGCCCTTCGACAAAGCTATGCCCCACATCATGGCAGCTACGAAATAAGAAAGATCTTAATTATCTAAAAATGCTTGGCTTAGCAATAGAAAAAATTACCGAAGGAGGCGAGCAGAGCGACGAGAGACGTGCTCAGGCCACAAATATAAACGTTTGCCTCACTGAGTAAACGGACCCCATGAAAGCGTCGACCTCCAATCCGGGAGAAGGCTAGTTGGTATAGGGGGTCAAAGCGATAATTATATTGAACAGCTGGTTGAACGAGTAGGTCCTTAATTCAAGCGATCGACCAATTAGGGGTTGGGGGTTGTGTTAAAGAAAAAAATAATGGATCTTCCAGCTTTTGTTGGAGGTCAGGAGTTTGTCGAGAAAGACAGACTTGGCTTGGGCTTGGAAGAAGAAACCCCCGAGCTCTTATTTTTTGGGGTATTAGAAAAAATGAAATACCTCGGGTCGGAGAGGGATTTGATAGATGGTAAAAATAATATTGGTCCCGCATAGAATGCGTATGACATTCGGGGCCAACTGGAAGAGCGAGATTTGGAAATACCGACAGACGTCAGCTATAAAGGGATGCAATGGGAACCTCAGGCCAACTTGGAAATGGTCCTTAAAGATAGTAATGTAGCCTAGAGGAGGATGACCAGGTCGGTCTTCGTTGTTAGGGATTACGAGTCAGTAGTCAGGCAGAAGCTGATACTCGTCCCGAAGAATGTCAAAATCTCGACTGCCTATATCTGATATGGCTACGGTTATACCACAGACCAGGGGCTGGTGAGATAGAGTCGAAAGCAACTATAGACTCGAGAGAAAAGGAAAGGAAGATTCGAGCATAGGGGAGCACAAAAAGAACTGTGGAAAAAGATGAAAGTTGATTGAAGTTGCCAATCGACTGTCTAACCTGAGAGGAAGACACGGGCAGAGATCACCGGGAAACACCGTTTGTCAGAGGAGAGGATCGTCGGCGAACACGGAGCGCTCAGGGAGGAAAAAAACATAGAAGTAAAGGAGGAGGTTGGAGGGGGCTATTTATAGGAGAAGGAGACTCATGGTAGTCGTCCAATGAAGAGGCGAGATTGGATACTAGTCGTTCATCTCCCGCCAGGAGGACCCTCGAGAAACTGTGCCTGGCCATGTGCACGGGCTCTGACACGCGACATGTCGACTCTCGAAGCATCCACTCGGGAATCAACATGTGTCGCTGGCAGTTACGGTGACGATTGGTATCTCGGTGGAGCCAGTCGAGAAGCAACACGTGGGGCCTGGAATTAATGGCAGAAAGGAGTGATGCGACAACAGATAGCTCGCGGACACGCATGACCATCCCACTTGTCAAAAGGATACAGCGGGAGAGAGTGACCAGGTAAGCCGCGACAAAAGGCTCCCAATCGGACAGTCCAGTCAGTCGGACTCTTCGCCTCCTTCGACTAGACTTGAGGAGAAGGCTTATGATCCGATCAGATAATAAGCTCAGGGTTGACCGGTCCTTCGGTAGCGGCTGACAGGGACACTCGGGACCCATGGTTAAACCAGAGAACAACATGGCTCGGGCAACCAAGGATCGGCCACAACACAACAAGATTAGCCCTAGCTTGTCCAAGGATGGCACGACCATGCCGGACTCGGCCAAACTGACCAGGGGTCAATAGGCTAGTTTGAGCTCAACCAATTCACCCGAGGTCGACATGATCACCCGTGCATCGACCTTGACCCTCAGCAGTAGGCTCGGTCCCTTAGAGGTTGGATCGACCACCCCGGACTGGCTATCGCCCGCTAACATAAGCGCTCGAACGATCTTTTCCCGAGCAACAGCAGATTGGCCGGGTGGCAAACTTTGTAGCCGATTGGGAAAGCGAATCAGGGTCGACTAGGGATCAGATAGATCAACCTAAAGTTTGCCAAGGTCATCCCTAGTAGGCTAGGTCTGATAGAGTAATTAATGCTTTTTCGGGTGGAAGGAGGTCGGCCGATAGCGGATAACCAACCGATCAAGGATATCACTTCGGGCATCGAAAATGCGGACCACTCTGACAGCCACGTATAACCCGACCATCCGATTGGCGACCCCCGTGGTGACTCAGCAACTGAATGAAGAGCTAATTATAAACCCGCACGAAGGGTGCCTTTAAATACAACCCGACAAAACAGAAGGAAACCCCTAGAGTACAAAACCTATGAGCGTAGACCTACACCTGCCACATAGGTAGGATGAGCGTATGGATAGAAGCTTCCTATGCCAGGAATCTGTACAGTCTGACACGCTTTATGCCAGAAATCCTGGGGATCACGACGACACCGCCTAATCAGCTATGCTCTCTGACATAAGTAGCAGGTAAGATAACGGATTGTACAGTAGTACTAGAGATCCTGGAGATCGCGGCCCCCGGTCGACCGACAGTGCTTGACTCTTGACCATGGATAGCGAGTAAGTCAGGTCACATTGTCAGGCCTGGTAGGATACCCTCGGCTATATAAAGCCTACACTTCTCCATGTGCGAGGTAAGTCTAAGAAATCAGCTGCAGTTATCAATCCCCTTTTCTCTCTTGTCGGAGTTGATTTGACCGTCGAAGGGTCGTCGCTGGGGTTTTTCCCCCAGTGGGTCTCTAACAGTCTTTTGTTTCGTAGATCGAGGCGCTTCCTCCCCCGCTAGATCATTCTAAGTCCGACCAACAATCCAAGGTCTTTTTTTAGTCAATTGTCAAGCCGCGTCATCAGTTGGTTGCCCTCCTCACTTTCTGATAGTATCCGTCATGCAGATGAATTAAAAAGACAAAGAAGATCATGATGATTTTACTTGGTTCGTAGACTTGTGACTACTAATCCAAGGCTCAGTAATCACTATAAAATTGCCTTCGAGACTATGGTGTAGCGGTAGGGCGACTAGATCACTTTTCCAAGTATCCGCGGTTCGATCCCTAGCTACAGCGTATTTGCAGGAATTTTTTTCTCCAAATTGGCGTGAACCCTGGGACGCTGGGCTTCTAGACCGCCCACTGCAAGCGCTTCCCGATTTACCTGGCGGCCGGTGGGAAACTTCGTGAAACCGGGCCGGTCGCCCGAGGTTGCAAAAAACCTCGTTAATCAGGAGTAATCACAATCAAAACGCTTCTTTACCCAAGATAGGTTGGCAACGAGCCCGCCAACTTTAGATAGAACTAAAGGTAGCCAAAATCAAACTCATACATTCGTTCATTTATTTTGAGATTGATATTCATTTTCCCTTGCGATTGCACAAAGGAATTAAACAACATCTGAAGGAAGGAATCGGCATCGTCGATCCCTTCTCTCTAATTTATTTAAAAAGAAGCTATCGATTAATTATATATGAATTAATCATGCGAGCAGCAGCAGTTGTTATTAGTGCATCTGCTAGGAGCCTTCAAACCAGCAGGAGCGCACACAACGATGCAGTCATCAACTGCGTTGCAAAAGCTTTTCTCGAAGCAAACTTCGCCTACAAATTTCACGTATATATGTGCAAATTAATCCAACATGAATTATATTAATCATTAATATCTACTTATAATTAGTTTAGAAATTAATCCGATTACGTACCAGCAGTTTCGTTATTGGGAATAATATCAGATTTGGCGACCACGAGAGAGGAGAGAAGAAGGGCGACTATGAGAAGGAGAAAACAGTACTGCTTGGAAGCCATTTCCTTTCCTGAGCAATCTATTTAAGGTGTTTGTGCCTTAAGAACTTATTCGTTAGAATGTTTAATAGATTGTGATGATCAGTCATATTTATAGTGTGCATGGGGAGGAAATTTTAAATGGAATAATCTTCCAATTTTTGTGCGTTAAAAATCTTCCAATTTAGATTTTCATTTTTTATAAATAAAATTTAATATAAAGGAGCATATATAGAACCTGACTGACTTTAATTTTTTCATCTACATTCCAGTTATATATATATATATATATATATATATATATATATATGTACTTTTAATAAAAATAATAAATATTAATCTAATGCACCTATTTGTCAATTGTAGTAGATATGATGAGATTTACTGTTCGTGTTCGCTCACCTTACCTCTTATTA
Source organism: Boesenbergia rotunda (assembly GCA_024364735.1). Taxonomy (NCBI): domain Eukaryota; kingdom Viridiplantae; phylum Streptophyta; class Magnoliopsida; order Zingiberales; family Zingiberaceae; genus Boesenbergia; species Boesenbergia rotunda. The sequence goes on along the minus strand of JAGFNQ010006800.1, from coordinate 69,073 downwards.
ATAGATTTAGTTAGGAACTTCTAGGAGTGAACGTTCTACTAAAATTGAATTTGAATCCAATTAAATTTATTAACATTTAAATTAATTGGTTTTTATTGATCAGTTTTTATGATAAAATCGAATAAATCGAATCGATAAAAAATAATTAACTCGATCGATAAACAAATTAATACATATTAAAATAAAAATTAAAGAAATTAAATAAAAACATAATGAATTTAATATATATATATATATATTAAAAAACATAATTTTATATTAATTATTAAAAATAATTTAACCATTTTAATTCAATTTTAAAATTCATAATCAAAATTAAATTTTTTAATAAAAATAATCGATATTTTTAAAATATTGAACTTCTAGATCAAATTTGATTGGGTAGATTATTTTAATTGGATCAAAATTTTAGTCTTTTAATTGGATACAAAATTAAAATATGAATTTATATAAAAATAATTAGAAGAATAACTCTAATACAAACTATATAATAAATATTACAAAAACTTATAAAAACAAAAGGATTAATTTATTAATTCACACAGAATAATATAAAAATTAATTATGATTCCAACAGATATAAGGAAAGAGATTAAGTTTTTGATTAATATAAAATAGTTTTAAAAAATAATCAATATCAATTGTTATAGGTGAAGCATATAGTAAAAATGGATTAATACGTTGATTAATAGAGTACTTCAGTTTTTTTTAAAAAATAGAATTAATTTTTTGATTAGTAAAAAATTAAAAATAAGAAAATTGAATTAACTTATTATTTATTCATTCACACAGAATAGGGAAAAAATTATAATTATTTTTATTTATAATTAAAATAGAAGATATTAATTATTATAAACATATTATATTGGGATTGTAAAAAATGAATCAGATCCATCAATCTGATCTGAGTCATTATGAAAAATATCAAGTTAGGATGGAAAGATTTTAGGGCTCGTGTTAGATTAGGTTGAACCAAAAATCTAATTCGGAAATTTTTTGGGTTGGGTTGGATACGGTTTGAACTTATTTGACTTGAATTTATGATAAAATATAATAATTTCTAAAGCAAGGTAGATTTTTTACGGTAGAAATTAAGACAATACGTTTAAATTAAAAAATTATTATTCACTACAAAAATCATCAACATTACCGACGAAATTTTCCAACGGAATTCCGTCGATAACTATGTTTACCGACGGAATTTTCTCCGCCGGTGTAAAATCCATCGGTAACATATTATTGACGAAAATATCATACCGTCGGTACATTTACCAACGGAATATTGATCCGTTGGAATAATTATTCCGTTGGAAGATATCGTCGACAAAGAGAGCTATTTTCATCGGAGATTTTTCGACGGAAAACTGATTCCGTTGAAATTTTCTGACGAAAATAGCCGATTTCGTCAGAAATTCTACGATAGAAATAGCTAATTTGTCGGAAATAGCTAATTTGTCGGAAATTGCCACAGAATTAGCGATTCCATTGGAAAATTCAGATAGAATGAGTTATTTCCGTCGGAAATTGACTGACGAAAACTGCTTATTCCGTCAAAATTTTCCGACGGAACTGCTGATTCCGTCAAAAATTCTGTTTCGATATTTTTCGACAGAAACACATTACTGTCGGAAATCCATCAAATTTTTTTAAAAAATGAATGATTTTATTTGTATTTAGGATTATCATATATAAAATTTATATATCTATACAATTATAACATACAAATATATCCAATCACATCCCAATCATATCCAAATACATCCAAAACATATTCAAACATAGCCAAACACATCCAAACATCCACACACAAATCAAAACATACATAAACTAATAAACTCAAATAAGAATCCAATGAAGAAACAAACTAAAGTATATGAACACAAATTAAAGTATCTAAATATCTAAATACATAAACTAAAATATTTAAACACAAACTAAAACACTAAAATATCTAAATATGAATTTAACCATACAAAAAAACTTATAAATCAATATAGATGTCTAACATTGTCCGTCCTTACTAAGATGATACAAAAAACATGTAAAAAATTAAAATATAATATATTACGATCAAAATGGTATATAATTTTATGATTTACATGGACTGTATAACTATTTTTAACTGTAATAAAAAATTACCTGGATAAAATATTAGATAAGTTGAAGATAAACAAAATATCACAGAAGAGTCCTGAAACAAAAACCAAATCAATATATTAGTCTATATAAATAGAATAATTATATTTTGTAAGGTTTAATATATGAAAAATAAAAAACAGGCATTCAATACATTATTCATAAATAAAAAAATTAATATATAATTGAACATACCTTAAAAAAAAGTTAATCAGTTGGGTCAGAGGGCCCATGAGTCTCCTGTGATGGCTGACGAGGCAAAGAAGCTAGGAGAGATTGCATAGGACTCATGAGTTCTCTATTTTCTACCACAAGCTTCTGATGCGCCTCATCTCTTCTTGCATTATCGGCTGCCCTCGTCGCTTGATTAATGCCCCTCGTCGCTTCATTAGCGGCCCTTTTCTTTTTCTAAGCGGTCATCCATTCCGCCATCTCTCCTCACATTGATTGAACTTGAGTGCGTAGATCTTTATTTTCTTCAAATATCCTATGCATCTTACTAGAATAAGATGAACGGTAACTGGCACGACCCCTCAGAGTCCTCAAGCGATCATCAAATATAACTTTGGCCTGAGAGCCAATGCCGCAGAGAATGGAGTTCTTTGTCCGTCCACTGACATCATCATAATATATGTCATTAAGTGCGCTGGTGAATAAAGATTGTGGCTGTCCCCCCTCTACTGCAGGTTGAGATGTCTGAGTGACTCTCTTTATGATTTCTGCCTACATTAATTTCAACCTAAATGAACAACAAATAGATGATCCTCACCCTCAATTCAACAGACAACACTAAAAAAGAATCCCACTCCCTATCAACCACAATACCAAACCAAAAACATAATCCTTTCACTGATCATACAAAACAAGATTACAAGAATCCAAACTAACACTTAACCCAACCAAAATTGGTATCAAGATCTACAATCCAAGCAAAACAAGATCTATCCACCCACCGATCGAAGCCACCCCATTACTGAACTTCCTACATAATGAAATTACTGAACTTCCAACACAATGAAAACTAAACCACCAATGCACTACCAGAGATGCGCCGACATTGCCCTGTACAAGTTTCGGTGAGATCGACCATCAAGGAAGAGGTATCAATGAGCATCAGTTCAAATTTGACTCAAGATCTCAATCAAACATTCATCCGCCAAAGACCAGTGGCTGGGTTGCCACTTGTATCGATTAGGCACAATGATGGACGATGATCCCCTTCCGCAATCAGGAATTAAGGCAACCAACGAAAATGACAATGACTTACCCACTTGTGGTCGGGGATGGAGAGTGTGTGTTAATTCTAATGCATGAAATCGTGAACGAATTTACGATAATGAAAACGGTAAACACTTACAGTGGTTTCAACGCGTCCTTCGCTGTTCTTCGTGCTTGTCGTCGGAAGAACGATACGGAATCGGAAAGCTCTTCCCCTCTCGGTATCACGAACCAAATCCCTCGAACTCTATGGATGTTCACTTCTCCAATTCCTCTTGCCTTCTATCTTGCACTTGAACGCATTGCTCACCCTCTCCTTATATAGGAGAGCAAAGGGTGGAGCATGAGTAGGGAGGGAGTGGCAAAGTGGCCCACTCCCTTGGGAACGTGTGCAGTAACTACACACGTTTCCACTTCCAACATCTCCCACTCGTACAAGTCAAGTCACATAGACCAAATGATAATCAGGCCACAAAGACCATATAGTCACATAGACTAATAGAACACCATTTCATACTTTAGGGAAAATGATTCGTGCGACAGCAAGCATACTAAGCAATCATTGCTAAGAAAGTTGTGACACTTCACTTAGCTGCTCTCTGAGCGATCAATACCAAGAAAGTTGTTACACTTTACTTAGTCGCTCTACAACATTAATCAGAGACATCAATCACTTGCTTTTACCCCAGACTAAATCATTTACATCAATATGAACATCTCTAATCCATCGTAATGACCATTAAGTCAAGAGCATGTTCAGTATTTCCATTCAATACAATTATTCACAATCACATTTTAAGTACTCAACAAAAAATATAATTGGTCGACCAGTGAATAAATGTCAATAATGTAAATCTCTCTTAGTCTTCCTATTTAGCTTGAATATATTCATTCTAATCAGTTGCTTTCCTAGTTATGCTCCATAGACCGAATCATCCATAGCCAATAGGATACATGCAAAGGTAACAGACACAGATTAAAATTTCAAGTAGACAGCTAAATAGTCACATTGGGTAAATCTGAGATTAACTTATAATCTCAAGGGTCTCACATAGTAGAGAAGTAGGGATCCATTCTCATACTACCCTTATTGTCGCTATAGCACATGCGGTATGAATCACATGCTACGATGTTTTTTTTAACAAAAAAGTGCATGTTTTTCTCAAAATTAACATCGTACAGATTTGATCTAGACATACCTAATGTCTAATCCTGAATTCAACTTATGAATTCCTATCTAGCTATAAGCAGATTCAGTAAATGGTGGGTTCATTTACTCCGATCATTACATAAATGATCTCATCTTGATACAAAATCAAGGCGACCCCAACTTATGAGTATGTCTCCATTTATAGCTACATAAGCTATCCCATAAGTAATGGTCTTATACCTCTATTTATACTCAACAAATAGAGATGATTGTCCATGTGAGTGGACCAATCTCAACCTGACAACATGCTTATCGAGACTTTTATCCAAAATGTAACACCAATATTCATTGAATAAATCATGGCACTTTCATATATTTGATTGTTTTACAATGTGTTACATTTTACGAAGTCCCAAAGACTTCACAAAATCAAGAAATGACTCTTTAGTCAATGGCTTAGTAAAAGAATCTGCAAGCATAGCTCGGGTAGGAATATATTCAAGGACTACCTTTCTTTTGTCCATAATATCCCTTACATAATTATACTTAATTTCTATATGCTTGCCTTTACTGTGATATTTGAGATCCTTGGAAAAAGCTATTGCAGCTTGATTGTCACAATACAATGTAACGGGACTCCCACTATCCTCAGCAATCTTCAAATGCTTCAGGAACCTTCTTAACTAGACAGCTTCTTGTACAGCCGCTGCACAAGCCACATATTCAGCTTCCATTGTCGACAGTGCTACACAAGCCTGTTTCTTGCTATTCCATGAGATGGCGCCTCCATTCAGCAAGAAAGTATAACCCGATGTGAATTTTCTGTCATCAAGGTCTCCTGCCCAATCTGCATCTGTATAGCCCTTCAGGCTCAATTTTGATCCTTGGAAGCAGAGACAATAATCTGCCGTCCCTTTGAGATATCTGAATATTCTCTTCACCGCCTTCCAGTGTCTCGATCCTGGGTTTGACTGGAAACGGCTAACCAAGCCAACAGCATAGCTGATATCAGGACATGTACACAACATAGTGTATATTAAGCTACCAATGGCACTGACATATGATTTTTTCTTCATTTCGGCTATTTCATTAGGAGTCTTGGGATACATACTTTTGCTCAGAACAGTACCTTTCGCTACAGGAGTTTGTTCAAAGTTGCAGTTTGACATATTGAAGTGTTGTAACATCTTAGTAATATAAGCTTCTTGAGACAAACTCAAAAGTCTTTTTGATCGATCCCTAATGATCTTTACCCCTAAGATGTACTCGGCTTCTCCCATATCTATTATGTCAAATTGTGATGAAAGCCACGATTTGATTTCTATCACAAACTGTATGTCATTTCCAGCTATTAGCATATCATCAACATATAACGATAATATGACAATCATTCCTTTATCCTCCTTGAGGTATACACAATGATCCTCATTGATCATTTCGAAATCATAAGATAAAATGACTTCATTGAATCTTATGTTCCATTGTCTCGACGCTTGCTTTAGCCCATATATAGACTTTTTAAGTCTACATACTTTATCCTCTTGGCCATCAGCAATATAACCTTCTGGCTGTGCCATATAGATTTCCTCGTCAAGACTACCATTAAGGAAAGCCGTTTTTACATCCATCTGATGTAATTCTAAGTCATAATGTGCTACTATAGCTAAAATGACACGTATTGACATAAATTTCACAACAGGAGAAAATGTCTCTTCAAAATCAATACCCTCCATTTGGGTATATCCTTTTGCAACCAGACGAGCTTTGTATCTATTAATCGATCCATCTGCCTTCCTTTTGATTTTGAGAATCCACTTATTCTCAATAGCCCTTCGACCCGGAGGAAGATCGACTAAATCAAACCTGATTTTGTCTCATAGACTCCATTTCTTCATCCATTGCAATTCTCCATTTTTCTCTAACTGAGCATCTCAATGTTTCCTCAACTATTCGAGGTTCCTCATCGTCAATAGGGAGAATCATTAATGCCTCATTCTCAATGTCAAACCTTCTTTTAGGAATAATCTTGCGATTACTCCTCCGTAGGTCTGACTGTTGAGAAGCTAAAACTGATTCATTGATTGGCAAATGACTCCCACTGGGTAGACTAGATTCAGGGTTCTCCTGTGATTCCTGAATTATTGATAAAGGAACAATATCCTCATCCTCTATAGCAAATAGAGGAATTGATTTATCAACTTCACCTCTTGTTAGGAACTCAGTTTCGAGAAAAATCACATCTCTTGACTCTATTTCAGAGATGGTTCCATCTTGTTTCTCACCAATAAAAACATAACCCTTAGAAGAATCAGAATACCTTACAAAGATACACTTTTTACCCCTTGGTCCTAGTTTTCCATATTTGTGAGTCTTATCATGAACGTAGGCAGCTGACCCCCAAGGTCTCAGATTACTCAAATCTGGTTTTCTGCCTGTCCAACGTTCATATGGTGTAGATGGAATAGACTTAGAAGACACTCTGTTAAGTATATAGGTAGCAGCTAATAATGCATCTCCCCAATAGAAAATAGATAAATTAGATTGAGCCATCATAGACCTAACCATATCTAGAAGAGTTCTATTTCTTCTTTCAGCAACCCCATTTTGCTGTGGAGTTCCAGGGATCGTTAGTTGTCTAATAATCCCTCTCTCGTAACATATTGTCTTAAACTGATCAGACAAATATTCACCTCCACGGTCAGTGCGTAAGGTTTTAAACTTACGATCCAATTGATTCTCAATTTCGTTCAAATAACGTTTGAAGCAATCTAATACTTCATATTTATGAGAAATCAAATACACATGACTGAAACGTGCGAAGTCATCAATAAATGTAACGAAATAGGAACCTCCATGTCTAGCCTTCACATTCATTGGACCACATACATCCGAATGAATTAATTGCAATGGTGAATCAGCTCTAATAGCCTTACCAAATGGTTTCCTTGTTGCTTTTCCAGCAAGACAATGCACACATATGGACAAGTTAATCTTAGCATGAGTGCCCAATAGACCCTCCTTAACTGATCTATTCATCCGTTCTTGTCCGATATGTCCTAGTCTAGCTTGCCAAACTTCCTCATTAATATTAGCATCACTAGTAAGAGCAATGTTTGAAAAACAACTATTAATTCCATAATTAATATCTTGTTCTACATCAAGAACCATGAAACCATTCATTACATAACCACATCCAATTAACACGGAGTTAATACGAAGTTCCACACAACGATTGAAAAAATTTATGCAATAACCCAAATCAAGAAGACTAGTTACAGAAACTAGATTCCGTCGAATCTCAGGAGCATAAAGGACATCATGCAGAGATAGGGTATGTCCACCACGTAGGTTGAGCTTGCAAGTGCCAATTCCTTTGACTTCAATTCTTGCATTGTTTCCCACATATATCCACTTATTGCCAGCTGGTACTCGACGATACTCTACGTATGTAGCTCGATCACGAGCTATATGGTTCGTTGCTCCTGAATCTATAATCCACAAAGGACAAGAATCAGCTAACAACACTGAACTAGCAACATAATGCTCGTGAATTGAAAATAAATATGGATCTACCTTTTTCGGCTCAGTACATTCCCGAGCAAAGTGGCCTTTCTTGCCACAGTTATAGCAAGTCAACTTGCTCTTAGGTTTCTGTCCATACTTCTTTCCTTTAATATTCTTCTTGATTGGGTCTTGCCCAGCAGCAGTAGCTTCTTTCCCTTTTCCCTTTCCCTTTCCTTTCTTGAACCATCTTTTCTTATTCTTGGGTCCAGAGCCTTCAGCCACAAAAGCTTGTCCAGAAATCCTTGCGGATTCTATTCTCTCCGCCTCCAATTCAACATGGCGTGAGACATCAATGAAAGCCTTTATACTTTCACTATGTGTAAGGTTCTGTTTCATTGATTTCCAAGAATCAGGAAGGGAACGAATAACTGCTTGAACCTGTTATTCATCAGTCAACTCATGACCAGCATTTTTTAGCTCTCGAATCATATTCCCCATTTCCCTCAGATGTTGGGTCATGGAGACATTCGCGCGTTTCTTATAGCTGTCAAACTTGATTGTCAGCTGACGAAGCTTGCTCAAGCTAACTCCACTGTATTTATCTCTCAGGGCAACCCAGACAGCATGAGCCGATGGTAATGGTTCATACTCATATACCAGGTCATCTACCATTGAACTAATCAAAATACCCTTAGCAATGGAGTCCTTTTTCTTCCATGCCTTATAGGCATCAAGATCACGTTTATGCTGGGCTGTAGAACCATCTGCAGGTTCTACCATAAATTAATTTACAGCTTCTAGAACTTCTTGTTCCTCAAGTACATACTGTATCTTAAGGTGTCATATTTTGTAGTTGTCCTCATTTAATTTTTCTCCTTTGTTGAGTTCAGCTATTATATTCTTCGTTGCCATGATCTAACATAAATAAACGCATTATTTAGTCATTCAATATAACTCATATGCATGTAATTAATAACTAACTCATTGTAAATTAGAGTTGGTTTATAAAATCAAGTGGTAACTACGTTCCCACTCATCCTTCGTATATCCAATCTAATAAACATTTATTAGTTATTTTTTTCATACATCCCATCATATGAACTAATCATAAATGAACTTATCATTCAAATGAAATGAACTAATCATTAAGAAGTTTTGTTAACACATAACATAACTTTTCGGGTAGAAAAAAAAACTGTTCGTACAAAACGACAGTAACTACTACATGACTAAAAAACTAAATGAGCAAATACTGTTTGTACATAACAACAGTAACAAAGACAAACTTTAATAAACAAGATAAGCTAGTACTACTCCCACTAGGACAAAGACTAGAGCGGTAGTAAGTAATATCCCTTTCATCCCAGACTTGATGAGAGGTAGGTTATCAACTTCAAGATCCTCCACAGATTCTATGGGATCCTCCCCGATTTCCTCAATTGGATCCATCTCGAATTCCTCTGGATCCTCCTCGAATTCTTCAATTTGATCCATCTCTGGATCCTCTTCGAATTCTTCAATTGGATCCATCTCAAATTCTTCAGGATCCTCCTCGATTTCTACAATTGGATCCATTTCTGGATCCTCTTCTAGTTCGTCCTCAGAGTTTTCCAGATCTTCTTCTGAAAAATTTAGGCGAAGTAGTTCTGTACACAGCTCGGTATATGAGATACGCCCCTCAAAGCATCCCCAGATACATCGTCCAGCTGTTCCACCACACCTCGGCAATGAACGAATCAATGCCCCGATCCAGTAGTTATCGAGGACTGGAAACTCTTCCTGCTCGAGTTTCCAAAATAGACGATCAAGCCTTCCCATATGCCCTTGTACGCTTAGATTTGGGCGGTAGTCAATCTCCTCTATCTGTTCCCTTAGCTCATTCCGTCGCACATCGCAACGAGTCATTGTGGTAATAAATCTCAGCATCTGGAATTGAAATACACAATGTCAGTACAAAACCGACAAACCAGTAACAAAACTGGTTTAATTCAATTCACAATTATGCATAAACCCACAAAGTCATAAACAAATAAGAAAAACAATTTTTCTTGATTTGGGGAGTTTTATTGACTAACACATTAGGCTGATCGATTAGGAAATCGAATTCTTAGTCTGTGTCCATGATCCTCATTAGAACTAATCTAATCAGACAGGGATACTTATCTTAGTCGTTAGCTCACTTAATTCAAAGTCAAATCTATTGTTCGAACCAAACAAAATGGTTCTGGTTTGTATTAAACTGATCTGATTAAATTAACTAGTGGTTTGAACTAGATCTTGATTTTATTGGATCAATTTGGTCTAGTCAAACCAACTAATGGTTTGAACTAGACATAAACATAGTTGGATCAAGTTGGTCTGATTAAATCAACTAATAATTTAAATTCCAGTTAAAATGAACCAACTTAATCGGATTTAATTAATTCTAATTAAAATTCAATCTATTTAATCAAATTTTGATCTAGTTCCAATAATCAATAGTTAAATTTTAATACAATTCAACCAAATAATAAGATATTTAATTAAAGCACAAAGCTAATTAATTAAATGAAAAAAAACATGCAAAATTTTTTTTTTAACTGTATCTACGGCTTAAGTTTGCATGCAAAAAAAAAATTCACCGATTTTTTTTTCATTTTGATTTAATAAAAAAAACACATATTACGGTGTATATGAAAAAAAAATTCAGATGATTTAAAATTAACGAAACCTTCAGTTTAGTTTCCATCCACTGAAAAAAAAATTTCACCGTGACGAACGCGGTTAATCGGTAGCGTGCAACACGGCCGAGTGGGATCGTCGGTTCGCGACGCTAACAATTATTTTACCAACTCGAAAAAAATCTGCCGACACAAAGTCGTGATTTTCCGACGAATTCCGACGAAGTTTTTTTTCATGCTACTTAGAATATTTACATGCTCTGATAACAATCATAATTTTAATGCATGAAATCGTGAACAAATTTACGATAATGAAAACGGTAAACACTTACAGTGGTTTCAACGCGTCCTTCGCTGTTCTTCGTGCTTGTCGTCGGAAGACCGATCACGGAATCGGAAAGCACTTCCCCTCTCGGTATCACGAACCAAATCTCTAGAACTCTATGGATGTTCACTTCTCTAATTCCTCATGCCTTCTATCTTGCACTTGAACGCATTGCTCACCCTCTCCTTATATAGGAGAGCAAAGGGTGGAGCATGAGTAGGGAGGGAGTGGCAAAGTGACCCACTCCCTTGGGAACGTGTGCAGTAACTGCACACGTTTCCACTTCCAACAGTGTGGCCCCATGGTGCAGCTGATGCAGGACGCCGTGGAGGAGCAACGAAGAGTTAAGGCAAATCAGCAAGGTAGCTCTCGCAAATTGGAATGACTGTCGACGATCAACAATGATTGGAAGAGCTCCGGATCAGGGAAGAAGCACACGGGCTGAAAGGGTAGAGGGGTGACGTGTGAGAGAGAGAGAGAGGTCGAGAGATGAGGAAGATTTTGAAATGGGGAGGGCGTTAACACGTGAAGGGATGAAAAGGAACTGCTCAGGCATAGGCTGCGAAGAGAAGAAGGGAAGAAAGGGATATATGTGGTGGCCTTTGCTCAATTTTGCCCTTCAAATCTGTCTAATTAAAACTAAGTCCTCAACTTTAGGGATTTTATATGTTTTAGCGGTTGATTTTTTTTTTTTGATATTTAACAATTAGCACCTGCGTAATGATTATTTCTCAAACCTAATTGATTGGCCAAATCGATTAGGAAGCTCTGAATTGATTACTCAATCAATTCCACAATTCTCTATATGCGAGAAATCATATCTTAATCGATTTGATCAATCGATTAGGCTCAATCGAATCAAATCAATTGTCCTAATAGATCCGACTCTTCTCTCATGAAGAAAGCTCTTCTCAATCGATCACCTAATCAACTGACTTGGACCGAATCGACTCGCCAGTCAATTCAACTTTCTGTGCTTTCAGCCTAATCGATCACCTGATTGATTGACTTTTGGTTCAATAAATTACCCAATTGACAGACTATTCGCTAAACCCTAAAATCGGGTTTTAGATTCCTTTGCCCAACCCCATGTCTTTCATGACTTATTGAGACATCCTCACTAAATGTTCGGTCAATCCTTTACCAACTTGTACTTTCCCTTACCTATTTCTAAATTAGGTTTTCTCTCGTATCAAGTGTTTAGCCCCCAGCTAACCCATCTTTGTCTTAACCTAGTTCCCAAGTAAGTTTGTCTAGTCCTACTAAGACTTTACTCATGCAAAGTGTTTAGCTTTCAGCTAACTCACGTTGGACTTAACCTAGTTCCCAACTAGATTTTCCTAGTCCTACTAGTTCTTGTGCTCATGCCAAGTACTTAGCTTTCAACTAACCCACCTTGGACTTAACCTAGTTTTCCTAGTCCCACTAAGACTTTCCTCGTATCTAACCTTCGAGTTAAGACTTCACCAGTCAAGTTTCCGGTCAATTTTGACCTACTTAACTTGTCATTCACATATTATCTAAATATCATTATTAAATTTCGAAACTCAAGCTTAAGCCAACTCAAATTTAGTCAAATTATCAATCTGGATTCGACACTTAAGTTGATAAACCAATAAATGGATGTTTCTTCTATTTATGGATAAGATGAGCATCTATCAACTAATGATAAATTTTAATCAATTGATGACACAACAAAAAAGTTAAGTAGGTGTTGATTTGACAAATTGAACAATAACTAGATGATCTATTGTCTATAAGAGAATAATCAACTGATGGTGGAATTTAGTCGACAAAAAAAGTCATTTTAAAACTTGAAATTAGTGCGATCAAGAAGATAATCGATTAATGGTACAAAATAATATACTAGGAACTAAACTGAAAGCATTGGAAGTGAATGAGTACTACAAGGAATATTTGAAGGTTGACATTTAAGCTTATTTACCTTCATATTCTAAGTTCTTTAATTTTGTGTTTGCCTTATTAATTTCATTACTCATCTTATACAGAATATTATAATAAGTTTTCCATCTTCGAGAGAAGTTCGAGAAGGAAAAAAAAATACTTTCAATAGTGACTTACTTGTTGAAGAATCATTGATTTTAAGTAGGAATGAAAGTCTGATCTATGATAATCAAATGTGTCAGTGCTGGTTATTTATTTTCATTGTACATTTATTTAATTAACCTTATAAGCTATTAGCAATTGCTTAAATGTTAAACGTACATCCAACGTAATAGGTCTCAATTGTTGGATTGCAAAGTTAAAAATAAAATTTCATATTAAAAATATATGAAAAATTATAAATTTATAAGAGAAAAATATCTTCATTAGTATGAGATTTTTTGAATAAAATTTAAAATTAAAATCATGAGGATTTATGTCCAAAATAGGTAATATTATACCATTATAGAAATATCTAAATTTCTTTGGTCCTAATAATTAAGTAGAAATTTCTTTGCCCTCGAATAAAGAAAGTAAAGGCTCTCATATCCAGATTAAGAGGACTAGAACCAGATAGGAAGCCCTGGTGGGGAGCCGGCAAATAAAGTTCCACATTAAAAATATATGAGGAAGATTATGAGTTTATAAAAGATATATATCTCTATTGATATGAGATCTTTTGGGTAAAATCAGAGAACAACATGGCTCGGGCAACCAAGGATCGGCCGCAACACAACAGGATTAGCCCTGGCTTGTCCAAGGATGGCACGACCATGCCGGACTCGGCCAAACTGACCAGGGGTCAATAGGCTAGTTTGAGCTCAACCAATTCACCCGAGGTCGACATGATCACCCGTGCATCGACCTTGACCCTCAGCAGTAGGCTCGGTCCCTTAGAGGTTGGATCGACCACCCCGGACTGGCTATCGCCCGCTAACATAAGCGCTCGAACGATCTTTTCCCGAGCAACAGCAGATTGGCCGGGTGGCAAACTTTGTAGCCGATTGGGAAAGCGAATCAGGGTCGACTAGGGATCAGATAGATCAACCTAAAGTTTGCCAAGGTCATCCCTAGTAGGCTAGGTCTGATAGAGTAATTAATGCTTTTTCGGGTGGAAGGAGGTCGGCCGATAGCGGATAACCAACCGATCAAGGATATCACTTCGGGCATCGAAAATGCGGACCACTCTGACAGCCACGTATAACCCGACCATCCGATTGGCGACCCCCGTGGTGACTCAGCAACTGAATGAAGAGCTAATTATAAACCCGCACGAAGGGTGCCTTTAAATACAACCCGACAAAACAGAAGGAAACCCCTAGAGTACAAAACCTATGAGCGTAGACCTACACCTGCCACATAGGCAGGATGAGCGTATGGATAGAAGCTTCCTATGCCAGGAATATGTACAGTCTGACACGCTTTATGCCTGAAATCCTAGGGATCACGACGACACCGCCTAATCAGCTATGCTCTCTGACATAAGTAGCAGGTAAGATAACGGATTGTACAGTAGTACTAGAGATCCTGGAGATCGCGGCCCCCGGTCGACCGACAGTGCTTGACTCTTGACCATGGATAGCGAGTAAGTCAGGTCACATTGTCAGGCCTGGTAGGATACCCTCGGCTATATAAAGCCTACACTTCTCCATGTGCGAGGTAAGTCTAAGAAATCAGCTGCAGTTATCAATCCCCTTTTCTCTCTTGTCGGAGTTGATTTGACCGTCGAAGGGTCGTCGCCGGGGTTTTTCCCCCAGTGGGTCTCTAACAGTCTTTTGTTTCGTAGATCGAGGCGCTTCCTCCCCCGCTAGATCATTCTAAGTCCGACCAACAATCCAAGGTCTTTTTTTAGTCAATTGTCAAGCCGCGTCATCAGTTGGTTGCCCTCCTCACTTTCTGATAGTATCCGTCATGCAGATGAATTAAAAAGACAAAGAAGATCATGATGATTTTACTTGGTTCGTAGACTTGTGACTACTAATCCAAGGCTCAGTAATCACTATAAAATTTCCTTCGAGGCTATGGTGTAGCGGTAGGGCGACTAGATCACTTTTCTAGGTATCCGCGGTTCGATCCCTAGCTACAGCGTATTTGCAGGAAAATTTTTCTCCAAATTGGCGTGAACCCTGGGACGCTGGGCTTCTAGACCGCCCACTGCAAGCGCTTCCCGATTGGGAAACTTCCGTGAAACTGGGCCGGTCGCCCGAGGTTGCAAAAAACCTCGTTAATCAGGAGTAATCACAATCAAAACGCTTCTTTACCCAAGATAGGTTGGCAACGAGCCCGCCAACTTTAGATAGAACTAAAGGTAGCCAAAATCAAACTCATACATTCGTTCATTTATTTTGAGATTGATATTCATTTTCCCTTGCGATTGCACAAAGGAATTAAACAACATCTGAAGGAAGGAATCGGCATCGTCGATCCCTTCTCTCTAATTTATTTAAAAAGAAGCTAGCGATTAATTATATATGAATTAATCATGCGAGCAGCAGCAGTTGTTATTAGTGCATCTGCTAGGAGCCTTCAAACCAGCAGGAGCGCACACAACGATGCAGTCATCAACTGCGTTGCAAAAGCTTTTCTCGAAGCAAACTTCGCCTACAAATTAATTTCACGTATATATGTGCAAATTAAACCAACATGAATTATATTAATCATTAATATCTACTTATAATTAGTTTAGAAATTAATCTGATTACGTACCAGCAGTCTCGTTATTGGGGACAATATCAGATTTGGCGACCGCGAGAGAGGAGAGAAGAAGGGCGACTATGAGAAGGAGAAAACAATACTGCTTGGAAGCCATTTCCTTTCCTGAGCAAGCTATTTAAGGTGTTTGTGCCTAAAGAACTTGCTCGTTAGAATGTTTAATAGATTGTGATGATCAGTCATATTTATAGTGTGCATGGGGAGGAAATTTTAAACGGATTAATCTTCCAATTTTTGTGCCTTAAAAATCTTCCAATTTGGATGTTCATTTTTTATAAATAAAATTTAATATAAAGGAGCATATATAGAACCTGACTGACTTTAATTTTTTCATCTACATTCTAGTTATATATATATATATATATATATATATATATATATATGTACTTTTAATAAAAATAATAAATATTAATCTAATGCACCTATTTGTCAATTGTAGTAGATATGATGAGATTTACTGTTCGTGTTCGCTCACCTTACCTCTTATTAATAGATTTAGTTAGGAACTTCTAGGAGTGAACGTTCTACTAAAATTGAATTTGAATCCAATTAAATTTATTAACATTTAAATTAATTGGTTTTTATTGATCAGTTTTTATGATAAAATCGAATAAATCGAATCGATAAAAAATAATTAACTCGATCGATAAACAAATTAATACATATTAAAATAAAAAATTAAAGAAATTAAATAAAAACATAATGAATTTATTAAAAATATTAAAAACATATTTTTTTATTAATTAATAAAAATAATTTATAAGTTTTAATTCAACGGAAATTTCGGACGGGTAGCCGGTTTCATCGGAAATGTCCGACGGAACGGCTTTTTTCGTCGGAAAGGGCCCTTCTGCGCAAAAATTTAGTATTTTCGGCGCGAAATTACCAAATATTACCTACGGATCTAGGTCCGTCGGTGTGCCCTGATAAAATTAGGGCACACCCCATTCTCGCCCGCTCGCGCTTCTTTTCTCTTCCTCCCGATTGTCGACGGCGCGCAATCTTCGGAGTTCTCCTCGTCGGTACGCTTTTCTCTCTTCTTCTCTTGTTCTTCTTCTTCCGGGCCACGCCTCTGGCCCTATGGCCACGGCCCTAGGGGTCGCGGGCGCCCAAGCGCGTCGCCGGCGCCCCAGGCGCGTCGCCGGCGCCCCACGGCCTCGCCGGCGCCCAGCGGGATTGCCGCCGCCCTAGGGGGGTCGCCGCTGCCCCCAGGGGGCTCGGCGGCGGTCCTGGGGACACGAACGCGGCTCTGGGGGCACGAACGCGGCCCAGGGGGCACGACGGCGGCCCAGGGGGCACGACGGCGGCCCAGGGGGCACGACGGCGGCCCAAGGGGCACGACGGCGGCCCTGGGGGCACGACGGTGTGCCCCTGCGGCCTAGGGCACACCGACGGCCTCCCCTGGGCCACCCCTGGCCTGCCGGCATGCCAATTGACACTCCGGCAACCGCCGTGTGGCCAATTCGGCCACCGGTTGGCCATTTGGGCCGGTGGCCCAATTGGGACGGCTGCCCAATTGGGTCGGCTTGCCCATTGGGACGCCGGCGTGCCCGTTCAACACTCCGGTGGTCCTTTGGCACGTCGGCGTATCAATTTGGCTGCCAGTGGCTCAAGCGTGCCAATTCGGCTGTCGGCATAGCAATTGGGCTTCCGGCGGCCCAATTGGCACGCGTCGTTACCTTAATACTGCATTACTTGTTATTAATTAGATTTAATTTGTACTTTTATAAGTTACTGTAGTTGCTGCTTCCCTTCTAGACGTGTACTTGATTTAAGGTATCTATTTTATTTTTATTTTCGTTGTAATGTTTACATTATGTGTTAGATCATTGTAAATTTATTTTGTTATTATTATATGATGTAAATTAGTAATTTATTAGAATTGGCCTTAATTAGATTGATCTTACTAGTACGTGTTTTCACTAATTATATAGATTGATCTTACTTGTTACCTTGATAGTTTATTTATGACATGTAATTAATATAAAATTGTGATATATGTTTAATTAAATTTTATTTATTTGATATTCTCATCCTACACCTGAATTACTCATGATTAGGCAAAAATGTATATGAACAAAGCTTGGATGTACAACCGATTAGAGAATGGATTTATCAGAGATGATTTTGTTTCTGAACTGGAAAATTTTATGAACTTTGCTAAAAGTCATCCTGAATGTTTGAATGGTCCCGAATTACGGTGTCCGTGTAATCACAAAAAATGCAGAAATAGAGCTTTTCGTGATGAGGACACTATCAGAGTTCATATATGTAGAAATGGATTTATGCCAAATTACTATAATTGGTACTGTCACGGAGAACCTTATGTGTATGAACCAATTGGGCCTTCTGCTGGTTTAACATCTGATATACATGTTGTTGCACTTGATACAACAACTAATATTGGAATGCAAACAATGGTTGAGGATGCAATCAATGTTGTTCAATTTTCTCATGTAGATGATATACCAACACAAGAATATCAACAATTATCTGAAATGTTAAAGGCCAGTGAAAGAGAACTGTGGGAAGACATTCCTTCTGGTCATTCACAACTATCAGCTATTGCATGATTATTAAATTTGAAAGCACAACATCATTTTTCAGAAAGATGCTACGATGACATATGTCAATTGATGTTTGAGTTGCTTCCTGCTGATAACATAATGACCGATAGCTTTTATAATACCGAAAAATTGGTCAATGGTTTAGGTTTGCCAGTTGAGAAGATTGATTGTTGTATCGATAACTGCATGATATTTTGGAATGAAGATAATGAACTGAGTGAATGTAAAATATGCAGTCATCCTCGTTATAAGCCTCTTACTCGCATACCCGGGAAGAAAAAGAAAAAGATTGCTTGGAAAGTGATGTATTACTTTCCATTGACGGCAAGAATTCAACGTTTATATGCATCTACTGCTACAGCTAGTCACATGATATGACATTATGAGCATGTACACAATGGTGGTCTAATGTGTCATCCCTGTGATTCCCCTGCATGGAAACATCTTGATAGTGTGTTTCCTTCATTTAATATGGATCCACGTAATGTGCGATTGGGACTTTCTGCAGATGGATTTCAACCATTTGGTCAATCAGGACATTAATATTCTTCTTGGCCAGTTATATTAACACCGTATAATTTACCGCCATGAATGTGTATGAAAGATGATTTTATATTCTTTACTATACTGATTCCTGGTCCAAGCAATCCTAAAGAGAAGATAGATATTTTTCTCCAACCTCTGATTGCTGAGTTGAATGATTTATGGAATGTAGGTGACTTATGATGTTGCAACTACAACTAATTTTACATTACATGCTGCATTATTATGGACAATCAGTGATTTTCCAGCATATTCGATGTTGTCAGGATGGAGCACATCGGGAAAATTAGCACGCCCACATTGCATGATGGGCTCTGATGCATTTTCATTACCTTGCAGTGGGAAAGTTTCTTGCATCAGGATGAAGCATCTAATAGATATCCAAAGGCTTGTTATACATTGGATAAAGATGGAAAGCAAGCATTATGTAGTTGGTTGATAGAAATAAAATTTCCAGATGGGTATGCTTCTAATATGAGTAGATGCGTCGATATGAACAGATTAAAGATATTTGGAATGAAAAGTATGACTGTCATGTGTTTATGCAAAAACTTATTCCAGTAGCTTTTCATGACTTACTTCCTCAAAATGTTTGGGAAGCGCTCACAGAATTGAGTTTATTTTTTAAAGATCTGACATCAAGGTGTATTATGGTGAATGATATGGTTCGCCTAAAAACATGCATTCCTCTCGTACTATGTAAGCTGAAAAGAATTTTTCCTCCTAGTTTTTTTGATTCAATGTACCATTTGCCAGTGCATTTACCATACGAGGCTGGAATAGCTGGTCCTGTTCAGTACAAATGGATGTATCCATTCGAACGATTTTTGAAGAAATTAAAGAATAATGCTTGTAACAAAGCAAGAGTTGAGGGGTCAATAAGTAATGCTTATCTGGTTGAAGAAGCATCCTCTTTTTGCTCATATTATTTTGCTGATCATGTAAAAAATCAGACATCGCAAATGCCCAAGAAATTTTGATGATGCTCGGCCGATCGACCCTTTGATGCTTTCTATTTTCAAGTATCCTGGCAAGACAATTGGTGCATCTTCATCTAGATGGTTAACTGAATAGGAATACCATGCTGTCAGAACATATATACTTCTAAACTGTAATGAGGTCAAATCATATATAAAGTAAGTTACCTTCTCTAATAAAATTGACATTCATTTTAAAATGTTACAATGAGCATTTTAAATGTTTTAATTATCTAATAAATTTTTTGTCAGCTTAAACGAACAACAACTATATATGCAAAATCCATCTTTTGGTGCTAGTGAGATAGCTGCAAAGTTAGAGACAGAATTTGCATTATGGTTTCAAATATATGTAAGTTACAACAATTTTAATTGAATAATTTTGGGTTTTTAGAAATATTATTCAATCTTCTAATTTATGTTAAATTTATTTTCATAGGTGAAAGATCATAGAATTTCAAATGTCGAAGATGATAGGATATTGAATCTTGCATCAGGTCCTCTCCGTAAAATATTGGTTTACTCTGGTTACTATGTTAATGGCCTAAAATTCCATGTCAGACACCGAGAATCAAACAGGTTAACCTACAATTTTGGTATATGCGTCAAAGGATCTATGGAGAATAGTAACATTGAGTTCGATTATTATGGAATACTCGACGAAATCATTGTGGTTGAATACCTGCATTACCTTTAAAAAGATGTGTGTTGTTCAAATGTGCATGGTACGATCCGACTCCAAGAACAGGTACTCGAATACATCCAAATTACAATTTAGTTGAGGTTAATGCGAACAAAAGGTTCAATAAGTTTGAACCTTTTATCTTTGGAGTACAAGCGGGTCAAGTTTTCTATCTTGAATACCCTACGAGGAGACGAAGATCTAGTCAATAGTTGTCTGTTTGTCGAATGAAGGCTTGGTCAACTATTGAAATGCCGAACACCCTCACTGCTCTAAATCAGGATTATGTAGACAGATATTCAGTTGATTCACAACTCCTGTCTACATCCCAATTACTTGTAGATATTAATGTCACATACGAGGATATAGATGATGGAGATATATATGTCTAGCAGTGACGAAAATGTTGAACTACTAGAGTCTAGCAATGAGTATTTAGAAGATGCTACTATTGATTAATGTGATCTTAATGATAACTGGATGTAATATTTTTTGGGTTATCATGTAAGTTATGTATTCATTTTATTTCTTATTTATATTATCATGTCTCCAAACTTTATAATGATCTATAGTAATTTTTTTGTGTAGATACTATTATGGCACAGCAGCAGGACAAGCAACAGCCAGGTCAGCAGCCAGTAGCACTCCGTGGCTACAAGGTTCTGACAATTGTTGGAGAATCGTAAGTAATTTTGATTATTATTAATTTAAATTTATATATTATTTTATTTATTATAAATTTAAAATTTTAATATAATTTTTATGCAGATTTACTACTGAAGGCCACCGAGTATCCAGTTATATTACTGGAAAATTTAAAGAAAGAGTCTACGTTGCTGGCATTACATGGAGAAATGTAGACGAGGAGACAAAAACTTTTTATTACAATGAATTTGTGGTAAGTATATTTAATATATTTATTATTCTAATATTGAATACACTCATTTTAATAAATTGTATTGTAGAAAAAATATACATGGGAGGACGGTCACGAGCAAAAATTTAAAAATACCTGGAATACTTATTGTGCCAAGTTGTACCGTGACTACATGTATTATTTGAGGAAAAAGACGACGCGACCACCATATGTTGATGCCGAGACTTGGGGTGTATGGACGGCCACCTGGGCTGAACAAAGATGGAAGGAAAATGCTGAAAAGGCTCGAGCCAACAGAAATACAGAGCCAGGTGGCCCGACCACCGGAACAACCCGACATTCATCTGGATCTAAGTCTATTGTTGAGCATACCATGGACTTGGTGAGTTAAATTCAAAGTTATGCAAGTAAATTTTACATTTTTGAATTACCAAACTCGTATAATTTGGTTCTAATAAATTTTTATAAACAGGAACGAGATCTTGCTCGCCAGCCCACTTGTATGGAGATCTTTCTGAAGACCCATAAGAAGAAAGATGAGTCTTTTGTCGATTCTCGATCACAAACGATACACGCACAATTATTATTTTTATTATATATTTAATCGTTTATCTTTATTAATCTGATAATTTAATTTGAATATTAATCCAATATTTCTGTTTCATACAGGATCAAATTACAAATAGAGTGGTCGAGGCATCTCAGCCCTCGATAGAGGGGGGGGAGGCACAAACATTGTCCACCGACCAGCTGAATGAGATATACTATGATGTTGTCGGTGGATGGACAAAAAACTCCACCCTCTACGGGCTTGGCTCACAGGCCAAAGTTGCCTTCGATCGTCTAAGGATGCCCAGGGGCCGTGCCTCTTCGTCCGCTTCTTCTTCAGAGATGCAGTCTTTACAACAAGAAAATCAAGAACTGTGCTCCCAAATTGCCTCCATGGATCAAAAGATGGATAATTAGATAGCCACTGCGGAGCAGAGGAGAGCGGCGGACGAACTGAGGCATAAAGCTTTGATGGACCATATGTACATGGTCATAGCTACTTTCACCCCTCCAACACAACCATCGCAACACGGTTTTGAGTCACAGGAGACTCAAGACCCAACAGACGGCGGCGAGTAGATTTTTTTGAGGTATATGTTAAACTATAACACGTGCATGGTTTTAGAATGTGTAAAAAGACATGGTTTGTGTAGCTAGGAGCCTAGAATATTTGCTCGTTTGTTCAGTTCTGTTTTTATTCTTCCATTCGTGAATTGCTCTCTAGCCTAGGCAACAAGACAACAATTGTACTTTGGTAGAAAATGATCAATCTTTTGTTTACATATCATAATCCTACTGAAATTTCAAGATGTAATTTTCCCCCCTGAAAATAGTAAATTAGGAAAGCCCAGGTCATATATGTTCAAATAGTTAAAGTTTCTTCGGATAACAAAATTTCCCCAAGTTGTTCAAAATGCCTATCAGTCTATAAGCTTCATGTTGTTAGCCTACCATAGATAGTTAGGACTCATGGCTTCTTGTTGTCATTTCACCATGCTAAATTTCACATTGCTTGTAGCTTCATGTATGTCCTGCTAAAAGGATATAAAATCCATTCAGACAACTGTAGTTATTCCTTGATCATGTTAAGATTTGGGCTAGTCAGTCTACTTTGTAGGCCATCAATATTTGAAGGTGTATCATGGTCACCACCATCCTTGGTCACAACCAAGGGGTCAGTAAAGTCTTTTCCTTTAATTTGGTATGGAGTTGACATACAATGTTATAGATTTATTTCAATTATATTAAATTTATTTATTCAGTATTTACAGTCTAATAAATTATATTTTTGTTTTTCAGGACTCTTTATTTTACAACTAGACATCCTTACATAGGAAACGACTTTCGAATGTTGCAGTTGAATTATTTTGTTTTTAACCTATCTATTTTTACTTTTTATTTTATTACTTGATATCTAGTGTAATAATATTTGTATAGTCTCATGCAGTTTAACCTATCTATTTTTTTTTTAGGATTCTATTATGGTATGTTGTATGTTTATGATGGTACCTAGGATTATAGTTTATGATTATAGTTTATGGATGTTGCTATCTTGGAGTATTGATATTGTATTGTTATGTTGTATTATATTCTTAATGTTTGTTTCAGAAAGATTATAATTTTGTTGTCAAATGTGAAAATATGTGAATGTATTGTCAGTTTAACGAGGGTTTTTCAACCAACCTCGGGTGACCGTCCCGGCCACACGGAAGTTTCCCACCGGCCGGCCGCCAGGGTAAATTGGGAAGCGCTCGTAGTGGGCGGTCTAGAAGCCCAACGTGCCAGGCCCCATTTGGAGAAAAAATTCCTGCAAATGCTACGTAGCTGGGGATCGAACCGTGGATGCCTGGGATACCGACTAGTTGTCATACCGCTGCACCATAGCCCCGGTGGCAAAACAAATAAAAGAACAAAAAAAATTTCTTTTTAAAGGGGTCGGAGTTGTTGGAGCAATCGGCCCTAAGATGGTCCGGTGTGACCATGGGTTTTGATGTTTGGGCAAAGGGTTTAAGTTAGGTTTACCCTTGTATTTGATATGCGTATGTTGAGTGTGCAGGTTGTACAGGTTACGCATATGGACCTGACTGGACGGCCTCGGTACGGTGAAGGATGGCATGGAGGCTTGCGTGCGCATCCGAGGGACCTTGGTGAGCAGGGACGATGAGCTGATGGGCGCGGACTTCGAGGCGTACGTGAAGGATGGCATGGAGGCAAGCTGGAGGCTTGCGTGCGTATCCGAGGGACGAGGGCCGAAGATGAAGAGGGCGCGAAGGCAACAGTCGAGGCTGCGGAGGAGGAGTCAGTCGAGTCGTGAGGGTACGAGTGCAGAGTGATTGTACTCGGGAAATCCTAGGGGTTGAGTGCGGAGTGGAATGTACTCAGGAAGGGTAACCTTAGGTGGGTGAGTAGACCAGTCGACTGGCCTGGGGACAGTCGACTGATGGAACTCACAGAAAGGTCTCAGCCCTGGGACCAGTCGACTGCCCTGGGGGCAGTCGACTGGTAGGTGGCTGGTGAGTTAGCTAAAATTCGAACGTTGGGGCGCAACGGTCGAATTTGGCTGGCACCAGTCGACTGCCCTGGGGCAGTCGACTGGTGGCGTGATTTCCAGCCCGAGTCTATTTAAAGGGAGACTCGATCGGGCTGGGGTTTCTTGACGAAACTCACTTGGGAAAAGTGTGTTAGTAGTCTATTGTGTTCACAAGCGTCCAAGGTGTTGTGGTGAGATTTCTCCACCCACAAGGAGCGACACGTGATAGCCGGAGGTTATCCGGGGAGTGATCCACCGACGGATTGTTGGATTAGTCACCCGGCCGGGGTGGATACCAACTAAATACGATTTGTTAGCGTTTGTTCTTTATTGTTAGTTTTATTATCTTGTATTTCCGCTGTGCAAAATAACAACGTAGGTTGAAAGAATCGAAAGATAGCTATTCACCCCCTCTAGCTAGGGCAAAGATCCTAACAGGAGTAAGGACTCGAATGTATTGTATTTTAGTATGTGAATGTATTGTGTTATTAATATGTGAATGTTTGTATGTAAATGTTAGTATGTAAATATTTGTAATGTTAGTATGTAATTGGACAAAATAAAATTTTTTATTTTAATTTTTTTTAAATTCCCGACGGAATATCATATCGACGGAACTATTGATTTCGTTGGTAATATATCAAAAAAATTTGCGATATTTATCGACGATATTTCGAAAATACCGACGGAAACAATAGTTCCGTCGGAATTTTTTCGACAGAAAAGTTGTTTCAGCCGACAGAAATAGAGTTTCCGTCGGAATATTATTCCCCCCCGGGCTTGCTATTTTCCGACGGGAAAGTATTTCCGTCGATATTTACCGACAGAATATTCCGTCGGTACATCTCTTTTACCGACGGACTGATATTTACATCGAAAATATTATCCCCGACAAATAATATTCCGTCATTGTTTTTTTCCGTCGGAATTTCGTCGGGAACGATTATTACTGATGGAATTCCGTAAGTAAATTCCGTCAGTAATCCTGGTATTTTTTTTTAGTGAACCAAGAGGAAGAAAATTTTCATGTTAATTATTTTTAGATATATTTTACTAAAATAAAACGGATTAGTATTTTTTTAATATATTCCTCTCTATTTTAAAATTCTAAAATAAATTTTATTTTTTTCAAAAATACTAATTAAGTATGACTAAATTTAGCTTAGTGTGTAAATTAAAGGTTGACCAGTAAAATGATAAAATTATTGGTCAAATCTAATTTTAGTTAGTAAAAAATTATAATTTATCGATAAAATTTAACTTTGATTAATAAAAAATTAATTATCCGTCAAATCTAACATTAGCTAGTAAAAGATTAAAATTTACTTGCCAAACCTAACTTGGACTAATAAAAGAATACTGACCAAATTTAAGTTTGGCTAGTAAAAATTAAATATTACTTATCAAATCTAACCTGGTTCGTAATCCACAAAGTCGTGTAGAAGAATCAAAATGACAAAGAAGAATAGGATGATTTTAGCCTTGTGAATACTAATCCAAGACTCACAGTCAATTAAATAATTTTCGTTAGATAATGGCTAACAAATCGCTTCTTTATCAAAGATAGATCGGTAACGAGACGACTACCAACGTTAGAACAAAAAGTTGCCAAAATCAAACTCATACATTCCTTCATTTATTTTGAGATTGATATTCATTTTCCCTTGGGATTCCACAAAGGAATTAAACAACATCTGAAGGAAGGAATCGGCATCGTCGATCCCTTCTCTCTAATTTATTTAAAAAGAAGCTAGCTAGCGATTAATTATATATGAATTAATCATGCGAGCAGCAGCAGTTGTTATTAGTGCATCTGCTAGGAGCCTTCAAACCAGCAGGAGCGCACACAACGATGCAGTCATCAACTGCGTTGCAAAAGCTTTTCTCGAAGCAAACTTCGCCTACAAATTAATTTCACGTATATATGTGCAAATTAAACCAACATGAATTATATTAATCATTAATATCTACTTATAATTAGTTTAGAAATTAATCTGATTACGTACCAGCAGTCTCGTTATTGGGGACAATATCAGATTTGGCGACCGCGAGAGAGGAGAGAAGAAGGGCGACTATGAGAAGGAGAAAACAATACTGCTTGGAAGCCATTTCCTTTCCTGAGCAAGCTATTTAAGGTGTTTGTGCCTAAAGAACTTGATCGTTAGAATGTTTAATAGATTGTGATGATCAGTCATATTTATAGTGTGCATGGGGAGGAAATTTTAAACGGAATAATCTTCCAATTTTTGTGTCTTAAAAATCTTCCAATTTGGATTTTCATTTTTTATAAATAAAATTTAATATGAAAGAGCTAGCATGGAACCTGACTGACTTTAATTTTTTCATTTACATTCTAGTTATATATATATACTTTTAAAAATAATAAATATTAATCTAATGAACCTATTAGTCAATTGTAGTAGATATGATGAGATTTACTGTTCGTGTTCACTCACCTTACCTCTTATTAATAGATTTAGTTTGGAACTTCTAGGAGTGAACGTTCTACTAAAATTAAATTTGAACAAATTAAATTTATTAAAATTTGAATTAATTGGGTTTTATTGATCAATTTTTAAGATAAAATCAAATAAATCGAGAAAAAATAATTAACTCTATCGATAAAAAATTAATACATATTAAAATAAAAAAATAAAAAAATAAAATAAAAGCATAATGAATTTAATAAAAAAATTTAAATATATATATATATTTTATTAATTATTAAAAATAATTTAGCCATTTTAATTCAATTTGAAAATTCATAACCAAAATTAAATTTTTTTAATAAAATAATCAATATTTTTAAAATACTGAACTTCTAGATCAACTTTGATTTGGTCGATTATTTTAATTGGATCAAAATTTTACTCTTTTAATTGGATAAAAAATTAAAACATGAATTTATATAAAAAATAATTAGAAGAATAACTCTAATACAAACTATATAACAAATATTACAAAAACTTATAAAAACAAAAGGATTAATTTATTAATTCACACAGAATAATATAAAAATTAATTATGATACCAACTGATATAAGGAAAAAGATTAAGTTTTTGATTAATATAAAATAGTTTTAAAAAATAATTCAATTTCAATTGTTATAGTTGGAGCATATATTAAAAATGGATTAATACTTAAGATTTTTTATTAAAAAATAGAACTAATTTATTGATTATAAAAAATTAAAAATAAGAAAATTAAATTAAATTATTATTCATTCATTCACATAGAATAGGAAAAAAATTAAAATTATTTTTATTTATAATTAAAATAGAAGATATTAATTATTATAAACATATTATATTGAGATTTTAAAAAATGAACCGGATCCATCAATCTGATTGGAGTCGTTATGAAAAATATCGAGTTAGGATCGAAGGATTTTAAGGTTTGTGTTAGATTGGGTTGAACCTAAAATCTAATTCGGATATTTTTTGGGTTGGATTAGGTACGGGTTGAACTGATTTGACCTGAATTTATGATGAAATATAATAATTTCTACATCCATGAGCAAGATAGAATTTTTACAGTAGAAATTTAGATTATGCGTTTAAATTAAAATATTATTATTCAATACAAAAATCATCAACATTACCGATGAACTTTTCCATCAGAATTCCGTCAATAACTATGTTGACAGACGGAATTTTTTCTGTCGGTGTAAAATCCATCGGTAACATATTATTAATGAAAATCTCGTACCATCGATACATTTACCAACGAAATATTGATCCGTCGGAATAATATTCTCACGGAAATAAAATCCCGTTGGAAGATATCGCCGATAGAAAGTGCTATTTTCATCGAAAATTTTTCGACGGAAAACTGATTCCGTCGGAATTTTCAGACGGAAATAGCCAGGGCTAAGCATTCGGTCAAAATCAAACTGAATAAATCGAAAACCGAAAATCGAAAACCGAATTAATTGATTTTTTTTAACCGACCGAACCGACCGAATTTTGTTAAAAAACTGAACCTACCGAATCGATAAAATTTCGATCAATTCGTTTTTCGATTGAATTAACCGAAATTTTAAATTTTATTCGATTTTTAATTAAAATACCAAGATTTTATTTAATTAATTATATTTTGAAATAAAAAATAATTAAATTAATATTTTTATTCTGTTTAACCGAATTATAAAATTCAAAACTGAAACCGAACCGAATTTAAAAAAATCAAAACTCGAATTAACCGAACCGAATTTCAAAATTCGGTTGGTTTGGTTCGATTAATTCGGTTTTTTTGAATTTTTACTCATCCCTAGAAATAGCCAATTTCGTCATAAATTCTACGATGGAAATAGCTAATTCGTTGGAAATTTCCGACGGAATCAGCGATTTCGCCGGAAAAGTCCGATAGAATGAGTTATTTCCATCGGAAATTCACTGACAAAAATTGCTTATTCCGTGGAAATTTTCTGACCGAACTGTTGATTTCGTCAGAAATTCTGTTTCGATATTTTTCGACAGACACATTACCATCGGAAATCTGCAATATTGAGGACTATCATATATAAAATTTATTTATCTATACAATCATAGCAAACAAATATATCCAATCACATCCCAATCATATCCGAACTCATCCAAAACATATTCAAACACATCCAAACATAGTCAAACACATCCAAACTTCCACACACATAAACTGATAAACCCAAATAAGAATCTAAAGAAAACATAAACTAAAGTATATGAACACAAATTAATGTATCTAAATATCTAATTACATAAACTAAAGTATCTAAACACAAACTAAAACACTAAAAATATCTAAATATGAATTCAACCATACAAAAAAAACATATAAATCAATATAGATGTTAACACTGTCCATCCAGACTAAGATGATAAAAAAACTGCAAAAAATTAAAATATAATATATTATGATCAGAATGATATATAATTATATTTTACATGGACTATAAAATTATTTTTAAGTTTAATAAAAAAATACCTGGATAAAATATTAGATATGGTTGAAGATAAATAAAATATCACAGAGGAGTCCTGAAACAAAAACCAAATCACCATATTAGTCTATATAAATAGAATAAATATATTTTGTAAGGTTTAATATATGAAAAATAAAAAAATACACATCCAACGATAGATTATAAAAAAATTTAATATGTAATTGAACATATCTCAAAAAAAAGTTAATCAGTTTGGTTAGAGGACCCATGAGTCTCCTTTATGGCGGACGAGACAAAGAAGCTAGGAGAAATCGCATATGACTAATGAGTTCTTTATTTTCTACCACAAGATTATGATGAGCCTTATCACTTCTTGCATTATCGGCGGCCCTTGTCGCTTCATCAATGGCCGTTGTCGCTTCATTAGCAACCCTCTTCTTATTCATAGCGATCATCCATTCCACCATCTCTCCTCGCATTGATTGAATTTGACTGTACATATCTCGATTTTCTTCTAATCCTATGCATCTCATGACTAGAATAAGATGAACGGTAACTGACACGACCCCTCAGAGTCCTCAAGTGATCATGAAATATAACTTTGGCCAGAGAGTCAATGTCGTAGAGGGTGGAGTTCTTTGTTCGTTCACCGACAACATCATAATATATGTCATTAAGTGTGTCGATGGATAAAAATTGTGGATCTCCCCCCTCTACTGTAGTTGAGATGCCTGAGTGACTCGCTCTATGATTTCCGCCTACATCAATTTCAACCAAAATGAACAACAAGCACATGAACCTCACCCTCAATTCAACAGACAACACTAAAGAAGAATTCCACTCCATATCAACCACAATACCAAACCAAAAACACAATCCCTTGGCTGATTATACAAAACAAGATTACAAGAATCCAAACTAACACTTAACCCAACCAAAATTGGTATCAAGATTTACAATCCAAGCAAAACTAGATCTATCCACCCACCAATCAGAGCCACCCTATTACTGAACTTCCTATAAAATGAAATTACTGAACTTCCTATAAAATGAAAACTAAACCACCAATGCACTACCTAAGATGCACTGACATTGCCCTGTTCAAGTGTCGGTGAGATCGACCATCGAGGAAGAAGTATCAACGAGCACCGGTTCAAGAGCTCAATCAAACATTCATCCTTCAAAGACTAGTGGATGGGCTGCCACTTGTATTGATTAGGGCACAATGATGGACGACGATCCCCTTCTGCGATCAGGAATCAAGGCAACCAAATGAAAATGACATTGACTTGCCCACTTGTGGTCGGGGATGGAGAGTGTGACCCCATGGTGCGGCTGATGCAAGACGCCGTGGAGGAGCAACGAAGAGTTAAGGCAAATCGGCAAGGCGGCTCTCGCAAATTGGAATGACCGCCGATGATCGACATTGATGGGAAGAGCTCCGGATCAGGGAAGAAGCACACGGGCGGAAAGGGTAGAGGGGTGACGTGTGAGAGATCGAGAGAGAGAGGTCGAGAGATGAGGAAGATTTGGAGATGGGGAGGACGTCAACGCGTGAAGGGATGAAAAGGAACTACTCGGGCATGGGCTGCGAAGAGAAGAAGGCAAGAAAGGGATATATCATATATGTGGTGCCCTTTGTTCAGTTTTGCCTTTTAAATCTGTCTAATTAAAACTAAGCCTTCAACTTTAGGGATTTTATGCATTTTGGCACTAGAATTTTTTTTTTGATATTTAACAATTAGCACCTGTGTAACGATTATTTCTCAAAGCCTAATTGATTGGTCAAATCGATTAGGAAGCTTTGAATCGATTACTCAATCAATTCCACAATTCTTTATATGCGAGAAATCATAGCTTAATATATTTGATCAATCGATTAGGCTCAACCGAATCAAATCGATTGGCCTAATAGATTCCGACTGCTCTCTTGTGAACAAAGCTCTTCCCAGTCGAGCACCTAATCAACTGACTTGGGTTGAATCGACTCGCCTGTCAATTCAACTTTCTGTGCTATCAGTAGAGCTGTCAATTTGGGTTGGGCCCGTCGGGTTGGCCCGCCCCGCCAATCAATTTAAGCGGGTTGGGTTAGAATTTAAGCAACCCAAGCCCGCCGCGGGCCAACCCGCCTAGGCCCGCGACCCGCACGGGTCGGCCCGCGACTAGGGGTGAGTATTCGGTTAAAACCGAATCGAACCGAACCGAATAAACCGAAAACCGAATAAACCGATTTTTTTCAAAATAACCGAACCGACCGAATTTTTGATAAAAACCGAGAAAACCGAACCGAAAAAATTTCGGTTAATTCGGTTTTCAACCGAATTAACCGAATTACCCGAATTTTTAAATTTAAATTGATTTTTAATTAAAATAACCCGATTTTATTTAATTAATTATATTTTTAAATAAAAAATAATTAAATTAAAAAGGTTAACGTAATTCTATGTACGTTAATTAAAATAGTACATAGAAATATAATTAATTATTTTTTAATTATGTTAACCGAACCGATCCTTTTTATTCTCAACCGAAATTTTATTCGGTTTATTCGGTTTAACCGAATTACAAAATTCAAAACCGAAACCGAACCGATTTAACCGAAAAACCGAACCGAATTATAAAAATAAAACCGAAAACCGAATTAACCGAACCGAATTTCAAAATTCGGTTAATTCGGTTCGGTTAATTCGGTTTAACCGAATTTTTGCTCAGCCCTACCCGCGACGGGCTTGGGTTGGCCCGCGGGTTGAGAATCACATGTTAGTCAAGTTTTATGACAATTTATTATCTTTTTTTGTTATTATTTTGAAATAAAAAATAATATTTTTTATCACATGAGTACTCGTTTGTATCCATTTATATTTAAAAAATATATTTCATAATATATTTGATTGATGAAATCTAAATATATGAATATTTTTTAATTTTTTTAATTTTTTAAAAATATTTTGATGGGCCCGCGGGTTGGCCCGCCTAACCCACGACCCGCCTTGGATTGGGTTGGGTTGGGGATTTTCCAACCCGCCTAGATGACGGGTCGACCCGCCCCCGCCCCGCCAAATGGTCGGTCCGCCATGGGCCGACCCGCCCCGCCACGGATTGGCCCGTTTGACAGCTCTAGCTATCAGCCTAATCGATCACCTGATCGATTGACTATTGATTCAATAAATTACCCAATTGATTGACAATTCCCTAAATCCTAAAACCTGGTTTTAGATTTCTTTGCCCAACCCCAAGTCTTTCATGACTTGTTGACATATTCTCACTAAATGTTCGATCAATCCTTTACCAACTTGGACTTTCCCTTATCTAGTTCTCAACTAGGTCTTCTCTCGTATTTAGTGTTTAGCTCCGAGGTAACCTACATTTGTCTTAACCTAGTTCTCAAATAAGTTTGTCTAGTCCCACTAGGACTTTACTCATGCAAAGTGTTTAGTTCTCAGCTAACTCACGTTGGACTTAACCTAGTTCCCAATTAGATTTTCCTAGTCCCACTAGGTCTTGTGCTCATGCCAAGTACTTAGCTCTCAACTAACACACCTTGGACTTAACCTAGTTTCCAACTAGGTTTTCCTAGTCCCACTTAACTTTCCTTGTGTCTAACCTTCGAGTTAAGACTTCACCAGTCAAGTTTTCGGTCAATTTTGACCTACTTGACTTGTTATTCACATATTGTCTAAACATCATTATCAAATATCGAAACTCAAGCTCAAGCCAACTCAAATTTAGTCAAATTATCAACCTGGATTCGACACTTAAGTTGATAAACCAATAAATAGATGTTTCTTCTATTTATGGATAAGGTGAGCATCTATCAACTAATGATAAATTTTAATCAATTGATGACACAACCAAAAAGTTAAGTAGGTGTTGATTTGACAAATTGAACAATAACTAGATGATCTATTGTCTATAAGAGAATAATCAACTGATGGTGGAATTTAGTCGACAAAAAAAGTCATTGACAAACTTGAAATTAGTGGCGTCAAGAAGATAATCGATTAATGGTACAAAATAATATACTAGGAACTAAACTGAAAGCATTGGAAATAAATGAGTACCACAAGGAATATTTGAAGGTTGACATTTAAGCTTATTTACATTCATATTCTAAGTTCTTTTGTGTTAGCCTTATTAATTTCATTACTCATCTTATAAAGACTATTATAATAAGTTTTCCATCTTCGAGAGAAGTTCGAGAAGGGGAAAAAAAATACTTTCAATAGTGACTTACTTGTTGAAGAATCATAGATTTTAAGTAGGAATGAAAGTCTGATCTATGATAATCAAATGTGTCAGTGCTGGTTATTTATTTTCATTGTATATTTATTTAATTAACCTTTTAAGCTATTAGCAATTGCTTAAATGTTAAACGTACATCCAACGTAATAGGTCTCAATTGTTGGATTGCAAAGTTAAAAATAAAATTTCATATTAAAAATATATGAAAACAAATTATGAATTTATAAGAGAAATATATCTTCATTAGTATGGACATTTTGAATAAAATTTAAAAATAAAATCAAGAGAGTTTAGGTCCAAAATAGATAATATTATACCATCATAGAAATATTTAAATTTCTTTGGTGTTAATAATTAAGTAGAAATTTCTTTGACCTCGAATAGAGAAAGTAAGAGCTCCCATATCCAGATTAAGAGGACTAGAACCATATCGGAAGTCGTAGTGGGGAGCCGACAAATAAAGTTTCACATTGAAAATACATGAGAAAGATTATGAGTTTATAAGAGAAAGATATCTCTATTGATATAAGATCTTTTAGGTAAAGCTCAAAAATAAAATCATAAGACAAATAAAGTCTCATATTGAAAAAAACACATGGGAAAGATCATGAATTTATAACAGAAATATATCTCAATTGGTATTAGTCCTTTAGGGTGAAGCCTAAAGCAAAACCATAAAAAAATAAAGTCTCATACTAAAAATATTTATGGAAAAGATCAATTCAATAGATAGAATATAAGTAAATAAGTATCTAAAATTAATAATTTTGGAGAAACAAACGAAAGAAAATATTCCTGATAATAAAAATTATCATTTTAATTCGTTAAAGCTATGAGGTTAAACCAAGAGGAAGAAAATTTTCATGTTAATTATTTTTTAGATATATTTTACTATAATAAAACGGATTAGTATTTTTTTAATATATTCGTCTCTATTTTAAAAATATAAAATAAATTTTATTTTTTTCAAAAATATTAATTAAGTATGACTAAATTTAACTTTAGACTGTAAATTAAACGTTGACCAGTAATATTAAATGATAAAATTATTGGTCAAATCTAATTTGAGTTAGTAAAAAATTATAATTTATCGATAAAATTTAACTTTGATTAATAAAAAATTAATTATCCGTCAAATCTAACATTAGCTAGTAAAAGATTAAAAGTTACTTGCCAAACCTAATGGACTAATAAAAGAATACTGACCAAATTTAACTTTGTATAGTAAAAATTAAATATTACTTATCAAAACTAACCTGGTTCGTAAACAGTGACGTAGCTAGGATTATCGATCAGGAGGGGCGATTTTTCACTAAGAGAAATAATTTTCAAAAATTTCAAACCTTAGTGTAAATTGATCAACATCAAAATTTAGACACGAGACATCAAATATATACAGGACCTAACTTAACTCAATTGATCGACATCAAAACTATCGG
The DNA here is from genome assembly GCA_024364735.1 of Boesenbergia rotunda. NCBI lineage: Eukaryota > Viridiplantae > Streptophyta > Magnoliopsida > Zingiberales > Zingiberaceae > Boesenbergia > Boesenbergia rotunda. Next base: position 34,093 of record JAGFNQ010006800.1, on the reverse strand, counting down.
GGTATTTAGATAAATTTAATTCGATCATAATTTGATCAAATCATATCCAAATCAATCTCGATTTGAACCAATATAATCCTTAGATAAAGACATCAAATATACGCAGGGTCTAACTTAATTCGGTTTATCAACAACAAAACTATCTGGGATACTTATATAAATTTGGTTCGACCATATTTTGACCAAATCAACTTTAAATTAATCACAGTTTGAACTAATGTAATCCTAATCTCCGCACCTACCTGTTAGATTTATTTTGAATCCGATCCAATTTTAATTTAGCGTTCTCATTTCATATTCTATGATTTAGTTCGTTCATTTATTATTATATATTTTATTTTTAAAATTTAATACTAATTAGCATTCTAAATCAAGATATTTACTCGTAAAAGTTATACCAATGGATAGTTTAGGTCTTGAACTTTCCAAATATATAATCAATTTTAATTTTTGTATAATGAACGATGATAAATTAATAGTTCTTGATATATATATATATATATATATATATATATATATATATATATATATATATATATATATATATATATATATATATATATAGATTTGTTAAAATACGGACTGATTTGTCCGGAACTGTGCGGACGACCCTCGTGGCTATCCGCGTCATATTTTTTTGGAAAGTTACATGCAAATTAAACTTGCTCTCGTGGCTTTCGACGAGAAGAGCGTCCGCCTGATGCCCTTCTTCGACGAGAAGAGCATCGGCGATGGCAGAGAAGAAAGGCAGAAAGGCATCGACAGTGAGCCCCTTAGCGATGGCGTCAATCTCGGAGGAGGAGCTTCGAAGCTTCTTCTACGGCATGTCACCAACGGCGAGGGAGATTGCGACAGAGATCTGCACGCACAGGAGGGAGTCGGCCAAGGGGCGGAGGAAAACGACAGCAAGGGAGGGCGGGTGCGCGGCGACCATGGAACGGAATGCATTGAAGCAAGCAGCGCGAACAAAGGAGTCCGGGTCGCGCAGACGACGGAGGGCGGCGGCGAGCATGCGCGGGAGATGTGGAATGACGGCAGAGACTCCTCTGTTCGCGCCGCTTGCTTCGATGCATTCCATTCAATGCCCGCCGCGCACCCTGTTGTAAATATAGCACTAAAATCAGTAATATATTTGCACCAATAAAATCAGGCAGCATGCAATAGACAGTAAATGAATAAGCAGGGTTAGGAAATCGTTATCCTCCGGTTGAAGCGTCGGCGCACCGATTGTCTTTAGAGAATTTATTGCCGCCCAAGGTGCAGAGGCTCGCTGGCAAAATCCCCTCAAGATCCGACAACCACTCACGTCGTTCGTAGGTGCACTCCAAGACGAACACCGCAACTCGGAAGCAACCTTAGATCGCACAAGGCGAAGCCTCAAGACCCAAAACCGAAACAGGAAGAAGAAAAGAAACTTCGAGAAGTTCTCGCTCAGAGAGAAAGGAGCAGAAGAGAAGAAGAAGCAGTGAGTGAGAGAATTGTTTCTTCCCCTTCTCCTTTTATAGATCCGAAGAGGCAAACCTTTGCCTCTTCCCTTTAGGAATCGCGACCAGCGACCACGAGGAGTCGCGTCGAGCGCCAGAAGGAAGGGGACGCGATTTCTCAAAAAAACAGGAATAAAAATAAATAAATAAAAGGAAAGAAAAAATAAAACCAAACCAATTGGTTTAGGAATCAAACCGAACCGAAATCTGCAAAACCAAACCGGGCCGCCCGCAAGCACGAGGCTCACAGGCTGGGGATTTGCACCCCCCCTGCGCGCGATAATCGCGTGCGTCGCGCCCGGTTTATGGATTTCCGGCCCAGACCCCCTGAAACCACCTGGTTTGGGCTCAACCCGCGCATGCGTGTAGGTCCCCCTAAGCCATCTAAGCATGGTAGGAATGCCTTGATATATAAGTCATTCCACCTTTCTAGGCTTAGCAATGTGGGACTAAAACATGCTTCAATAAATTTGAAATTCCAAACAATAATTCAACAATCCCCCACAAATTTCAAATTATAATAAATAATAAAACAGGTCTTGAGGCTTTGTCGTAATGAGCTTTCAGTAAAAATACCTTCCGGTTTGAATTTTCACCTAAGTAAACCAATCTTATTCACACAGGTTTGAAGTGAACTAAGTCTTGAACTTAAACCTTTAATATGTGAAAATCAATTGGCAACAACTCATCACAGGCGACGGTTGAATCCTTCTGGGTTGGTGCATTACGGCCATGCCACCGAATCTTGTTTCATAAGTGCTAAGGAGAGTTGCCTAGACCCCCCACACTGCGGCCCCACAGTTACACTTGCATAGGTGAGTTCTCCAAGGATGTACTGCAAGCATCCTGTCATAAAGACCTTGAACTCATTAAGAGCCCCTAGGCTCATCCTTACTAGCAGTCAAGCATCTATCCAGGGAAGAGACTATGAGATTACATCTCAATCAGTTTGATGCTTACGGTTCACCCTTATAGCTTGTTTATACCACATTGAACCTACTTCTTGGGATCTCCAATCAGATAGGTTGGGTTGCCGCTATAGATGAAACCAAGATAGGCCTCAGTCCCATTCCCTTACTGGATCTCTTGATTTTCTCAGAATCAAGACCTTTTGTGAGTGGATCAGCAATATTGTCTTTTGAACTTACAAAGTCCAAAGACACCACTCCAAGAGACACTAGCTCACGAACAGACTTCAATCTGATTCGTACATGTCTCTTCTGTTTCTGGTTATACTTGGAGCTTCTAATCTGAGCTATTGTTGTTTGATTATCACAGTGTACTGAAATAGAAGGTATTGGCTTAATCATCAAGGGAATTTCAGACAGAAGACCCTTAAGCCAATCTGCTTCAGTTACTGTGGTATCCAAAGCACACAATTCTGCCTCAGATGTAGAACGGGATATAATCGTCTGTTTAACAGACCTCCAAGCAACTGCACCGCCTCCAAGTGTAAAGACATAACCAGTAACGCCTTTACACTCAGCAGTGTCAGCTATCCAACTGGCATCACTATATCCCTCCAGGACTGCAGGGAATCTCCCATACTGCAAGCCCAAGGATATATTCCTTTTAGATATCTGAGTACTCTGTCTAATGCATCCCAATGCGTTCTGTCCGGACAGCTAGTAAACCTGCTCAATTTAGTTATAGCAAACGAAATATCAGGTCTAGAACAATTTGCCAAATACATTAGACTACCAATTATTTGGGATATCTTAATTGAGACACAGCCACGCCACTCTTATTCTTGTGGAGAGTCTTTGAAGGATCATAGGGTGTGACTGCAGATTTTATGTGGCTATAGCCATATTTCTCTAACACTTTCTCCACATAGTGTGACTGAGAAATTGCTATTCCATCAGTTGAGCGAGTCAACTTCAGCCCTAAAATCAATCAGCACAACCCATATCCTTCATATCAAACTTACCACTTAAGAGAGCCTTAGTCTCGTTAATAATTGAAAGGTCAGATGCAAACAATAAAATATCATCTACATATAAACATAAAATAATACATCTATCGCCTTTCAGTTTAGTATATACACATTTGTCAGAGTCATTAATTTCAAAGCCAAATGATAGCATAGCACTATCAAATTTTTCATGCCATTGCTTTGGGGCTTGCTTCAAACCATATAGAGATTTAACTAACTTACAGACTTTATTCTCACTTCCAGACGCTACATATCCCTCTGGCTGATCCATATATATCTCTTCTTCAAGATCACCATTAAGGAATGCTGTTTTGACATCCATTTGATGGACCTCAAGATGATATATGGATGCCAATGCTATTAACACTCGGATTGTAGTAATTCTGGTAACAGGAGAATAAGTGTCAAAATAGTCAATCCCTTCTTTTTGTTTGAATCCCTTAGCAACTAGGCGTGCTTTGAATTTATCTACTGACCCATCGGGTTTTAGTTTTCTCTTAAATACCCATTTACATCCTATGGTGGTACAACCAGGAGGTAAATCTACTAACTCCCAAGTGGCATTACAGATAATAGAGTCCATTTCACTTTTAGTGGCCTCTTTCCAGTGCTTAGCTTCAGGAGAAGCCATAGCATCTCTATATGTCACAGGGTCACCTTCTATATTATAGGTGATAAAGTCTTGGCCTAAATCCGTAGAGACACGTTGTCTCTTGCTCCTTCTCAGTTCTGTACACTCACTAGATTCATCTAGTCTAGAGTGACTTGAGGAAGGTGCACCCACTACGGATAATGGGACATCTACGGAAGCAGGCTCATCTCTAGTAGGAATACTAGAAATGGACTGAGGTGTTCTCATCTTCATAGGAAATATATCATCAAAAAATGTAGCATCGCGAAGCTCTACAATAGTATTTGCATCTATTCCAGGAATTTCTGATTTAATAATCAGAAATCTATATGCAATACTATTTTGAGCATAACCTAAGAAGATACCATCTATGGTCTTTGGACCAAGTTTCTTCCTTCTGTGTTCAGGTACTAGTACCTTTGCAAGGCACCCCCACACTTTAAGGTATTTCAAACTTGTTTTCCGACCTTTCCAAAGCTCATATGGGCTTTTATCCCTTGACTTCATT
>JAGFNQ010006800.1:0-29409 GCA_024364735.1 Boesenbergia rotunda | reverse complement strand
TTTAGTTTTCTCTTAAATACCCATTTACATCCTATGGTGGTACAACCAGGAGGTAAATCTACTAACTCCCAAGTGGCATTACAGATAATAGAGTCCATTTCACTTTTAGTGGCCTCTTTCCAGTGCTTAGCTTCAGGAGAAGCCATAGCATCTCTATATGTCACAGGGTCACCTTCTATATTATAGGTGATAAAGTCTTGGCCTAAATCCGTAGAGACACGTTGTCTCTTGCTCCTTCTCAGTTCTGTACACTCACTAGATTCATCTAGTCTAGAGTGACTTGAGGAAGGTGCACCCACTACGGATAATGGGACATCTACGGAAGCAGGCTCATCTCTAGTAGGAATACTAGAAATGGACTGAGGTGTTCTCATCTTCATAGGAAATATATCATCAAAAAATGTAGCATCGCGAAGCTCTACAATAGTATTTGCATCTATTCCAGGAATTTCTGATTTAATAATCAGAAATCTATATGCAATACTATTTTGAGCATAACCTAAGAAGATACCATCTATGGTCTTTGGACCAAGTTTCTTCCTTCTGTGTTCAGGTACTAGTACCTTTGCAAGGCACCCCCACACTTAAGGTATTTCAAACTTGTTTTCCGACCTTTCCAAAGCTCATATGGGCTTTTATCCCTTGACTTCATTGGGACCCTATTTAACACATGACATGCAGTGTATAGAGCCTCCCCCACATGAAGTTGGGTAACCCAGAACTTCCTAACATGGAATTGATCATATCTTCAAGGGTTCGATTTTTTCGTTCTGCTACACCATTTGATTGAGGACTATATGGAGCAGTCACCTCGTGAATTATACCTGAATTTTGACAAAATTTCTGAAACAGGTTCGAGGTAAACTCTCCGCCCCTATCAGACCTTAACCTCTTAATGGTTTTATTCGTTTGGTTTTCGGCTTCAGATTTAAAAACCATAAATTTATCTAAAGCTTCATCCTTGGTTTTTAGCAAATAAACATAACAATAACGAGAGTGATCATCAATGAAGGTAATGAAATACCTTTTATGGTCTCTCGTTATTACACCGTTAAACTCACAACAATCAGTATGAATTAATTCTAAAATATCAGAATTTCTATCAACTGATTTGAAGGGTTTTCGGGGCTGTTTATATTGCACACAAATTTCACATTTTTTCTTATCATTTATGGCATGCTTAGGAATTATGTCAAGATTCATCATTCTTTTTACAGTTTGAAAATTAACATGTCCTAATCTATCATGCCATACATCATAAGATTCAATGTTATAAGAACAACCAACATCATTAGATTTATTCAAAGTTACATTTTCTACATTGAGTTTAAATAATCCTTCATTAAGGTAACCCTTTCCAATAAAGGTTCCTAAATGTAATATTACAACTTTATTACATTTAAAGTTCAATTCGTAACCAACACGAACTAGATTTGACCCGCTAATCAGATTCCGACGGACCGCTGGAACATGATGCACCTCATGCAGTGACAGGACCTTTCCAGAGGTGAACCTCAGGTCAACTTGTCCTATCCCAAGCACCCTAGCTGCAGAATGGTTCCCCATGGTCACGGAAGTGCCTTCAATTACCTGATAAGTAAGGAAGGCAGAGCGATCAGCACAACAGTGCACATTAGCACCTGTATCAACCAACCACTCATTAGGTTGATAGATCAAATTTAGTTCGGGGTTAAAGGTAACAAACCTATCGCTGGTGTCGGCATTAGCAGTCACAACATTTGCTTGTGCCTTGGTGTTGGACGTATTGCCTTGGTTTTTCTTCTTGTCCTTCCGTTCAGGACAGAATTTGGCAAAATGTCCAACTTGTCCACAAGCCCAGCACGGCCTAGTCCCATGCTTCTTCTGAACCTTTGGTTTGGGTTTCATTTTGTTCTTTTGGTTTTTGAATTTGTTCTTGTCAGAAGAGACCACTACATTTGCCTTTGGAGCAAATTCCATAGGTATTGTCTTATTATCATCTTTATGTTGCTTCCGATGTTCTTCCTCGATATTTAAGGCAATCATCAAATCTTCTAAAGAGATTTGACCTCTCCTATGTTTAAGAGTCATGCCAAAATCTTCCCAACTCGGAGGCAACTTCTCGATGATAGACAAGACCTGAAATTTTTCGGGTAGTAGCATATCTCCTTCAGCAAGACCATGAATCAGAACTTGAAATTCATGGGTCTGCTCAACTACAGATTTTCCTTCAACCATTTTGAAGTTTAGGAACTTTGCCACGGTGTACTTCTCTAAACCAGAATCTTCGGAGTTATATTTTTTATCCAAGGATTTCCACAATTCCTTGGCCGAAGAGGTTGAGCAGTACACATCAAAAAGTGCGTCTGAGAGGGCAGACAGGATTCTCCCATGGCAGAGATAATCCCTTGACTTAAACCTCTCTAAGGCAGCACTACGGCCAGGTTCCTCTTCATCAGGTGAAGGAGGATTTGTTTCTATGACAGAGAATAGCCCTAGCGTGGTAAGCCAGAACTTCATGCGTTGTTGCCAACGCCTAAAGTTCTGCCCAAAAAATCTTTCAGGTCTGGCGCTAGCCTCATCAGACCCAACTACCCTATTATTCATCATGTCTATTGATGCTTACAATAAATTCTCTAAAATTGTTGTAAATATAGCACTAAAATCAGTAATATATTTGCACCAATAAAATCAGGCAGCATGCAATAGACAGTAAATGAATTAGCAGGGTTAGGAAATAGTTATCCTCCGGTTGAAGCGTCGGCGTGCCGACTGTCTTTAGAGAATTTATTGCCGCCCAAGGTGCAGAGGCTCGCTGGCAAAATCCCCTCAAGATCCGACAACCACTCACGCCGTTCGTAGGTGCACTCCAAGACGAACACCGCAATTCGGAAGCAACCTCAGATCGCACAATCGAAAGCCTCAAGACCCAAAACTAAACCGACCGAAGAAAGGCGAACGCTGCCTTTGGAGAAGAAAGACGCGCAGAGTGAGAAGGAGAGAAGAAAGCACAGTGAGAAGGCAGAAGGCAGTGAATGAATTCTGCATTCTTCCTCCCTTCTTTTATAGATCCGAAGAGGCACTGAGCCTCTTCCTATTTGCGCCGACGCCTCCAAGAGTCGCGTCGTGCGCGACTTTGAGAAAGGATGCGGCTTCTCAAAAAAATAAAAGAATAATAAAATAAGAAATAAAAATAAACCAAACCAAATTTGTTTAGAAAAATAAACCAGAACGAAATCTGCAAAACCAAACCGGGTCGCCCGCAAGCGCGAGGCTCACGGGCTGGGGATTTGCACCCCCCCTGCGCGCGATAATCGCGTGCGTCGCGCCCGGTTTATGGATTTCCGGCCCAGACCCCCTGAAACCACCTGGTTTGGGCTCAACCCGCGCATGCGTGTAGGTCCCCCCTAAGTCATCTAAGCATGGAAGGAATGCCTTGATATATAAGGCATTCCAACTCCAATAGCTTAGCAATGTGGGACTAAACTTCTTTCAATATAATTTGAAATTCTAAAGAAAACCAACAGAAGCTACGTAAAATTACGGACATGCATTCGTGTCAGAGTTGATCGCACTTCGCCGGAACGAAGGAGAGCACGTCGGCTTCCAGATCGAAGAGGATGTGCATGTCCTGCTGCTGGTAGTTGCCGAAGATCGACGTGCCCTCCGTTCCGATGATTACCGAGCACAGCAACCCCAAATCGTCGACGTACGCCATGTACTTGTCCCTCGGAAACCTCATGTCGGCGCCCTCGAAGTGGAACACCAGCTCCGGCATCGGAGGAAGCGAGCTCGCTCCCTGAAACGAGAAGCAGAGATCGAAGCCCAGATCCTGTATCACTTCGGCCGGCAGCTCTGCCGCCGGCTTCCGCACTTGCTTGATTATCTCCTCCCTGAGAATAACGTACCCGGGCTGGTTCAGTAATGTGAGGAAGGTACCGGAGTCGATGAAGGTCCCGCCGGAGCCATCGGGTTTCAGCTGGAAGGTGGACGCTGGAATCGGAAGCCATGTGCCGCCAAGCGAGATCCCGAGCAAGGAGAGGTAGTAGAAGGTTTCAGAGTTGGGATCTGAGCTGGAGATCAACGGCGTGCTTCCAATTAAGCCTCCTCTGTTACCCCCCAGGCTCGCCGTGGAACCCAAGAATAGATGGCTGGAGGCGGAGCTGGTTAATGGGGTGAGACAGTACGAGAACTTGCGAGGGTTCAGCTGCGACGGCAATGAGAGCGGTCCTCGGCCCATGCCTACGATGCCGGTGGAGTTCGACAACGAGCCGTTGTTCTGAAACCCGCACCCGAACGTGACGCCGGCGATCGTCGATCCGTCGCCAAAAATGAATGTCTCCGCCCCGAGGAAGCCTATGCTCTCGGTGCCGTCCCCGTAGGAGGCCAAGTAGAGGCACCGGTCTCCTCCGCAACCGTTGTCAATTAAGATTCGGTTGTTGCAGAAAGGCCTGGAACAGGGCACCGGCGAGAATGTGTAGGACTTGGAGGTGTCGTAGTAGGGGCTTGGCTGCGAGAGGCAATCGAGGCAGGGGGCGCACTGCGTCCAAATGAGGTCGCTGCCGGTGTCGAGGATGGCCGTGGCAGGAAGCATCGGCGATCCGATGCCGAAGTCTACGACGTACTCGGAATCACCGGCGTAGTTGACGGCTGCCACGACGGAGCTCCACTTTCCCTCCAACGCCTGCCTCCTAGAGTAGCTCCGGCGGACGGCGCGACGGAATCGCTCCGCCGTGGTGAGTTGAGCGGCCGAGTCGACATGGGTGAGGCTGAGGCGAGACCCTTGGACGTGAGGGTCGAGGAAGACAAGCACGATAAAGGCGACGAAGAAGAAGAGCACGTTAGCCATGGCTGCTTCGATCGATGCCATCAAGGGGATCGACGTCTGTGTGCTATATAGAGTGGTGGATCGATCCATAGCCATGGGAAGAAAAGATCAACCGCCGGCGATGGAGTTGATAACTAGTGAAAGAAGAACTGAGCAGTTGCTGACCTGGTAAGAGTGTTGATTACTTGTAGTAAACTCAAGTTGAATGATCGTAAGCATGAAAGACTTGATCTGTATTGATTGATGGATCGTGTTGTTGAATGAGTAAAGGTTTGTGGGTTTATACATAGGTAATTTACCAAAGTAGTTAGTCATTCTTTAATGTTTAAATTGCACCAATCGATAATAAAATTTTCTATGGAACTCTCACAATTACGTCCCCGTAAACAAATTTAATATCTCAATCTTAATATCTCAATTTATGTATAAGGGCATACTCAAAAAAGTTACAAGGAATGCAATGAAATCAGTTTGAAGTAGTTTTGATGGGTCTAACATAATTAATGAATTTGGATCAAAATTTACTTATTGATTACTCTATTGTGTTTAGAATTTAATATTTTGATAAGATTTAAATCATGCACCAAACTCCGACAAAAAATATACCATTAAAAATATAAATTTCAGAGTTTAGGATTCATCAGTCAACTGATACCTTATTAATCGACTGATACACTCTGTCGATCGAATGATAATCCTACCTATTTCAATTTTACTAAAGTTGCATACTCATCTTACCTAATATTTTCTTGATCTCAATTTACTAGGACTTTCTTTATTAAACACCTGATCATACTTGACCTATCAGAACTTTTCATTGTCTATCATTCGTTTAATTAACCTTAAACTTGTCGAAACTTTTCGTTGTCTAATATCTAATCAACCTTGATTTATTGAGATTTTCTATTGCTTAACATCTGGTTAACCTTGACATATTAGAACTTCCTCATTGTCTAACATCTTATCAACCTTAATATGTCGGGACTTCACACCATATGTCAATTCCTTGTTGGACTTCCGATCTCCAACTGTCCAGTTAACCGTGACTTACTTAGACTTTTCTCTTGTCAACTCTTTATTGGAATTTCGACAGGCAAGTATCTGGTTAATCGTGATTCACTTGAACTTTAATTTTCTCTTGTCAACTCCCTATTGGACTTTCGACTGCCAAGTGTTCAGTTAGTTGTGACCTACTTGGACTTTTCTCTTATCATCTCTCTATTGAATTTTTGATCACCAAGAGTCCGATCAACCGTGACCTACTTAAATTTTCTACCATCAAGTATCTTATCAACTTTGACTTATTTTACATTTCACTCAATTAATTACCATATTACTCAAACATCAAAAATATGATTAGCTCCAACTTAGTCGATTTGGACAAACTAACCAGAGATTAATTGCACCAACACATAACTCACTTGCATGCTTATATTTACCTAACTTAGATAAAATATCATTAGGAACCAAATTAATTAAAAAATTTGTTATCTTGTCCTTTGTCTTAGATCTTTGAATATACTCTTCAGTCCATTTCATTTTTTGTGGAGTTTTCTTTTGCTGTCCATTAAGCCTTCATCTCTATACCTATTTGGTAGAAAATCTCTATCCTTGCCTTCCATTAAGTAAAGCCTCCTAAAGTGAAAAGTTGTGTAAATCAGATGTTATATCCAAAGTCATCTCCGATCTCCATTGTGAAATTGTAACTTCCTGTAGCACGAACTCCTCCGGCCAGTCCGATGAAGAGTAATCTTATTTAGAAACTGTTGCGCAAAATGGAGGCAACAACCTCTCACCCTCTAACGTGCCGCGGAAGAAGAAGGAGAGAGAAAGAGATTACGCGGAGCAACGAAGCAAAGACACACAATAGAGAGTAAAAAATATGAAGAAGAACTAGAAGAGGAGAGAGAAGAAGAATTAGAGGAGTTACCGTGGTTCGGCGGCGTGCCTACTCCACAAAAAAAGGCCGAAGCTTTATTAGAATTCTCTCTACTCAAGAGAATACATATTATTCTTTTGATACTAATGATGATGATACAATAGACTTATAATGATATCTTTATAAATAATGCCTAAACCCAAAGTCAGTAAAATCATAACAGAATTTTGTTAAGAAAAATCTTAACAAAATTCTATTAGAAAAAACCTTAATAGAATTTTATTAGAAAAACTTTAATAAAATTTTGTTAGGAAAAATTTTAACAGATTTTTCTTTCATGACATATATTATTCAGATATGAGTCATCTGTCAACAATCTACACCTTGGTGAATATTCACCCCTTCGAAGAATACGAGTATTTGAGCAAAACTCCACCTGAAACTCTAGGTTTAAGCTTCCTTTCCTCTAGCATCTGGAGACATGGATCAAGTTCTCTAACCAACTCTGTAAGACATAAAACTTCCTTCTTCTTGAATACCAACTCCCACCCGATAGCTTGTTTTCCCTCAGGAAGTTCTACTAGATCTCACGTTTGGTTCTTATGCAACGACTCTATCTCCTCTGCTAAAGCACCCATTCACTTGTCATTCTCAGAGCTGTGTACTGCCTCCTGAAAAGATGTAGGGTCTCCACTACTAGTGATGAGTGCATAAGACACCAAATCCTCAAATCCGTGTCTAGTGGGTGGCTTTACGACTCGTCTCGTACTGTCACCAGCTATAGTGCAATGCTCCGTGTGCTCTAAGCTAGAATCATCAGAGTCATGGGTCTCTAGCTCCACATGCACAACCTTTTTCTCCTTGTTGCTCTATGTTGTTTCCTTTCCTTCTTCATGAGTACGTTGTAGCATGACTTTCTCATCAAACACCACATCTCTGCTAATCACCACCTTGTTTGTCTCAGAATCCCAAAGCTTGAAACCTTGAACTCCTTTCTGATACCCCAGAACAATACATTGTTTTGACTTTGCATCCAGCTTTGATCTTTCCTCACTAGATATGTGCATATAGGCCGGACATCCAAAAACTCGAAGATAAGAGTAATCTACTGAATTCTCTATCCATACTTCCTGATACTTTGCCTTCTAATGCTGTCCTTGGTGATTTATTAATCAGATAACACACCATGTTTACTGCTTCCGCCCAAAAATTCTTTGCTAAACCTGCATTCAACTTGAGACATCTTGCCTTCTCAATGATTGCCCTGTTCAACCTTTCTGTCATACCGTTCTGCTGAGGTGTCGTACGAACTGAGAAATGTCTTATTATTCCATGCTACTCACAAAATTCCTGAAACTTTGAATCCGTGTACTCTATCCCATTGTCTAACCTAAGACATTTGATCTTCCTTCCTGTCTGATTCTCCACTTCAGTTTTTCATAGTTTAAACTTCGCAAATGTTTCTGATTTATGACACATGAAGTATACCCAGGCCTTTCATAAGAAATTATCAATAAAACTCACAAAATATAAGTGCCCTCCATGTGATGCTACATTGGTTGGTCCTTAGAGATCTGTATGTACATAGTCCAGAATCTCCTCCGTCTTGTGTATTGTCTTCTTGAATTGCACTTTGCTATGTTTCCCAAGGACACAAAATTTGCAGAATTCAAGCTTGCACGTCTTGATGCCCTTTAACAAATCACTCTTGTGAAACTCTAACATCCCACGTTCACTCATATGCCCTAACCGCATATGCCACAAGACTGCATTTTCCGATTCAGACTCTACTAAGGTGACTCCACCTACAATTGTAGCCCCTATCAACTTGTAGATGTTCCTTGCTACCGTTTGTCCTTTTATTATTGTCAGAGCTCCCTTGTTGACCTTCATCACCCCGCTCACTGATTTGTAATTGCAACCTATACCATCCAGTATGCCTAGTGAAATCAAATTCTTTCTTAGATCTGATATGTATCTGACATCACTTAAAGTTTGGATCACACTATCAAACATTTTGATTCTAATGTTCCCTATGCCGATGACTTTGCAAGATGCAGCATTTCCAATAAACATTGAACCAGAATCCATTGCCCTATAGGTATCAAACCACTCCTTGTTTGGAGTTATGTGATATGCATATGCAGAATCTAAGATCCATGCATCCGTCAGCTGCTCTGAACTCGACATAATTGATAGCATATCTCCATCATCACTCTCTGAATTTATCAAACCACTCTTTGATTGCAGCCTTTGTCGAATTACCTATTTACCTTTGTTCTCTACAACATGTTTCTTTATCTTTGGACAATCTCTCTTTATATGACCCTTGCATCCACACTTATAGCACGTGATTACTTTCTTCCTTCTCGACTTAGAACGAGCCTTATAGTTGTTGCTTAATTCATACCGAGTATTGCTCCTACTACGCTCTTGGTTAGTATTCACCACAAGTCCTTCTCCTTGAGTAACTACGTTACTTACTTTCTTCCTCTGATGAAAGCCCAACAAAACACTCGTGACCACCTCCAATTTGAGAGTTTCCTTTCCTCACATTAGAATAGTAACCAAATTCTCGTATGTAGGAGATGAAGGTAGAGAATTCAACAACATTAATGCCTTGTCGTCGTCTTCAATCTTCACATCAATTCGCTTCAGATAGCTCACAATTTGGTTGAATACGTTGATATGCTAGCTTAGATCGATTTTCTCTGTCATCTTCAGCCTGAATAATTTCTGCTTAAGATACAACTTGTTTGTCAATGACTTTGACATGTACCGACTTTCTAGCTTTTGTCAAACTGCCACCGGTGACTTTTTATCCATGACGTGATACATCACATCATCCGTAAGACAAAGTCGGATTGTTGCAACTGCTTTTGCCTGAATTTCTTCCCAGTTTGATCTTTCTATGCTTTCTAGTTTTCTTTCTCCTAGCATCTTCGCCATGCTTTGTTACACCAACAAATCCTTGACCCTCCTCTGCCATAATCCGAAGTTTACGGTTCCGTCAAACTTCATCATATCAAACTTCATAGAAGACGCCCCCAATATGTTGAAAAATCCACCAAACTATGTGCAAAATGGGAGTAACAACCTCTCATCCTCTAACGTGCCACAGAAGAAGAGGAAGAGAGAAAGAGGTCACGCAGAGCAACGAAGCAAAGACATACAATAAAGAGACAAAAATACGAAGAAGAAGTAGAAGAGGAGAGAGAAGAAGAAAAAGAAGAATTACCGTGGTTCGGCGGCGTGCCTACTCCACAAAAAAGGCCGAAGCTTTATTAGAATTCTCTACACAAGAGAATACACATTATTCTATTAATACTAATGATGATGATACAATAGACTTACAATGATCCCTATAAATAATGCCTAAATCCAAACTCAGTAAAATCATAACAGAATTTTGTTAGAAAAAATCTTAACAAAATTCTATTAGAAAAATCCTTAACAGAATTTTATTAGAAAAATCTTTAATAAGATTTTGTTAGGAAAAATTTTAATAGATTTTTTTCCATAACATCTATTACTCAGATATGAGCCACCCATCAACAGACACCATTTGTTAGGACCAATAACATCACTGGAGGGGAGTGAATAGCGAATCATGATTTCGTTGATTGTGCATGTGCTTGTCTACAAAGGATTAGTATGCAGCAATAATAAGCACAAGAAGCAAAACATAAGCACAAGAACACAATATTTTATGTGGTTAGGAATCCATGATTTTTATTTCACGACCTAGCATCATAGCGGTATCACCACTATCATTCCCTTTGCCAGATAGCTTTTGGAGGTGGAGAAAACTTTTACACGCCTATTCTTATACAAGCATTATAAACAAAATACAATAAAAAAATATGAATAATGCAAATGAGACGCTTTACAATAATAAATCTTTGCTTTGATCATTGTTGGTTGCTTTGAATTACACGTCGAAGGACTAGAATATAACTCCTTTTCTTCAAAGCCTTCAGAAACGACACCGACATCATCCATGAAAACTTCCTTTATAGCCTTTAGATAAGGATTGATTTTCTTCTAACAATCGACTAATAGTCCCATCAGTCGATTACTCCACTAATTAAACTGTTTCACTTGCATAACTATTCTTTCCAACTTAACTGTGATCATAATAGTCGATTGCTCATTGTCATCGATCAACTAATAACAAAATGGTCGAGTGTCAGAGTCAAATTCAAAACATTCTATTTACTGCAATGTTATCATTAGTCGAGTGTTCATATATAGCAGTTGACTAATAGCGATTAGTCAAGTTCCTGAACCAACTCAGGAACTTTTTGTTTGTTGCAATAATGCCAATAATCGATTTGTCATTATACCCAACAGTCAACTGATATATAACAAACTCTCTTAAACCGAATCTTGAGATTTAGGAGTTATCAATCAATTGTTAATCCCTAGAAGCCTATTGGTACGTATCTCTGATTTGAGCCTTCCTAAAGTTGAATTTTTGCATTTCCTAGCATTCGGTTAACCTCAACCTATTAAAACTTCTCTTAACTAACATTTTATCAACTTTAATCTATCGGGATTTTGTTTGTCTAGCATCCGATCAATTTTGACATATCAGAACTTCATCGTTGCCTAGAATTCTATCAATCATCACCTGTCCTCAGGGGCATGGTTTAGTGGTAAGTGATTGGAATAAGGCAATAGTGGCCGGCAAGTCAAAAATTGGCAAATGGTTTTATCACCTCTATAGACCCACTCCCAAGCACTTGCCACTTGGGCTTCTCCGCTATACCTCCCAATGATAGTGAGCAGCTTGGGGCCGCTAATGTGGTGGTTCCACATTATCAATCTTCACCTTTGCCTAGATAGTAATGATAGCCAATTTTTCTTAATATTCAAACTATATGCATAAGTTTCATATTATACCAAAAATACATATTTAATTTTTATTATACCCCTCCACATTATGTGGGAATACCGTCGTTAATAGTTGACCAAACTTTGATAGGAATATCAATCAAATAGAATAAATTTAATATCTCAATCCATGTCCGATGGTATGATTACACTCAGGATGATGCAAGGAGTGCAATGAGCTTGATTTGAAATAATTTAAGAGGTCTAAGACCATCAATGAGTTTTGGTCAAAATTCTCCAATGACCTTATATTATCTATAATTTTAACATCTTGACATGGTCTGAACTATAAGAGTCTTAGAAACTCTTTAGTGATATTGATGAATGAGTATGGTAGGCCTAGGTCTTCTAACGCGCTTGTGATAAACTATTTTAAGGTCGTGTCAATTTTTATAATTCACAAATCTCTATCTAGACTGTGAAATCTATGTCTGAGGGCATGATTATACTCAAGAGGATGCAAGGAGTACAATGAAGTTAATTTGAAGTATTTCTAATGTGTTTAAATCTATCAATGAGTTTTAGTCAAAATTAATTGAAAATCTATGTACATTGTCCTAAATTTCAAAATCTTGATGTTCCTGTCTGAGATTGTCGACTGGTGAGCCATTGGTGAGTTGTCTTCTACATTGACGAAGTTGCCAAACTTCCAAGAAGAGCAAGGAAGAGAGGGTTGGATCAACTGAAGCCCTTGCGAAGCCTGAGAGCAAAAAGGAGAGTTAGAATGGAGGCAAAGGGTGTCCCAGCTCAGCCACTCCAACACTCAAGTCAGTCTCTGATAGGGGAGAGGGACAAGGTGAGGAACAATGAATGAGAAGAAGAAGCAGCAGTTTAGGTGTGCGTGTTCACGTACCTTTACTAACGGGAAGGTGTCAAGTCGATAGGGGCGAGTGGAGCTACGTAGGGCATCAAGTCAGTGGGGCTGAGTGGAGCTAACTAGGGCGTTAGGTCAGTGTAACTGGGTGGATACAGATGAGATGAGTGGCATTGACCTGTTAGATAGGAAGAGCTAATCGAGTTCCAAGTGTCAGAGTGCACTGAGCCGAAGGGGTCAAGAAAGCTGAGCCACAAGAATAGAGCATCAGGAGTCCACTCTAACTTCTACCTGTGCTTGACCTTTGACCAGACAGTGAGGACGAATTGTACCACATGTAAGCCTCTACTAACCACTGCATCACTAGACATGGTCTGAACTAGGAGAATCTTAAGAACCTTTTAGTGGTTTTGGTTAATAAGTATGATAAGTTTACGCCCTTTAATGAGTTGTGTAAAATTATTTCAAAGTTGTGATGATTTTAAAAAACTTGTAGCTCTCAATTTAAACTGTGAAATCCGAGTCCGTGGGCATGGTTACATTCAGAAGACTCTTAAAGTATAATGGCCCCAATTTAGTTTTTGATTAAAATTCACTTATGGACTTATAATATTCAGAATTTTAAAATATTGGCATAGTCTAAATCAGAAGAGTCCTAAGAACTCTGTGATGATATTGGTTAGTGCTGAGTATAATTGTCATCAAACATGAGTTTCACAACCTAAATAGAGTGATGTGAAATTATTAAATTGACACAAATTGAGATATTTTATCACGAGTTAGACATATCATACTCACTTACCAACACCGCCAAAGAGTTCCTAGGACACCTATAATTTAAATCATCTCAAGATTTTAAAATCATAATCAAAATTCATTGATCATCTTAAACACCCAAGAAGTATTTCAAATTAAATTCGTTACACTTTAAGAAAGTAACTATGCCCTTATAAAAAATTGAGATATTAAGATTTAGGTATTAAGTTTGTTACCGTACGTGATATATTTGTGATAGTTCGATAGAAAATTTTATAATCATTGGTGCAATTTTAATATGCAATATAAATATTAAAGAAAATTGACTTCATGCTTTTGTAAATTATCTATATAAACCCATTCAACAACATGATGTATCAATACATATATGCATTAGACCAAGTCTTTTATTTCCTACTCCCAACTCTAATAAATCCCCAGATGGCCCTTCATGCTTACCATCATTCAAACTGCGTTTACTACGAGTAATCGAAAATCTTTCGAAGTCAACAACTGCTCTGATCATCATTCACCAGTTAAGAAGATTCACCAGTAAAGTTCTCCCGAGTTATCAACTCCATCCTGCTGCTCGGTTGATCTTTTCTTCTCATGGCTATGGATCGATCAGCCACTCTTTCTAGCACACAGACGTCGATCTCCTTGATGGCATCGATCGAAGCAGGCATGGCTAACGTGCTCTTCTTCTTCGTCGCCTTTGTCGTTTTTGTCTTCCTCGATCCTCACGTCGAAGGGTCTCGCCTCAGTCTCACCCATGTCGACTCGGCCGCTCAACTCACCTCCGCGGAGTGATTCGGTCGCACCGCCTGTCGGAGCCACTCTCGGAGGCTGCTCTTCGAGGGAAAGTGGAGCTCGCCGAGCACCATCGTGGCAGCCGTCGGCTACGCTGGTGATTTCGACTACGTCGTAGACTTCTGTTAGAAAAATCAAAGCAGAGAGAAAAGAGAGATAACAAAATAATTTTATTAATTAAATAATTCGTCCACCATATATATAAATTATAGGGATCTTAAAATACTACGTATTTCCGTCTCATAATTTACCCTCATTGATCGGTGGGGACTCTCGTTGAAGGCTGTGGGACAGGATCGGTCAGCCAAGCGAATTAGTCAGGCGCAAGCCTAGATAACTCTTGTAAATCAAAAAATATATATAGAGAGACTTTAAGATACTTAGTCAAATAAAAAATTAATAAATAAACTGTTAATTAATAAATTTATAAAGAAACTGTCAATTAACAAATTCATACAGAAATTGTAAATTAACAAATTAATAAAGAAAATGTCTCATCTGATAATTAATATATATAAATTTATTTAGATTCGGTCAAAAATTTTATTAAATAATTATTCTATTTTATCTCCCAATAAATTCAACAAGAGATCTCTGACGTTGAGTTTACTTGTTTGCTTGTTGAAACACTGTCTGGATAAGGCTTAGTAAAGATATCAGCAATTTGATCATCTGTAAAAATGTAAGAAACCGATAATTGTTGAGCCGCCACATGCTCTCGAACTGTCACGCTCCTAAGAGCTACCCGTCCGATACTGACCGGACTGCTACTCCCTCGACCCGGCGGACAATTCGAAAACCTAACCTCTACGACTCTCTCAGCCCGCTTGTGTCGCAGCCTATAAGGCTGCAACAAGCCGTTGAATGAAAAGAAAACGGAAATGACGACAAAAATTACGTACCGGTACGACTTACGATAAAGCAAAACAAGACCAAAGCCTCAATGACACACAAAAGTACAACTATACTGTCGTGAAAAAAAAGACACAACAGAGCATAAATATAGCAGCCGAAATGAAAAGGGTACCAACATGCACCACTATCAAAATACAACAACCCCGGGAATCGTCTCGAAAACACACGAACTGGGACAGGCTGCTGGGCACTCCAGTGGATCATCCTGAAAGGGGAAAAAACAAGGCTAACGGGGTGAGTCTAAAGAACTCAGTGAATATAATCAGATATGCATAGGAAGCTATACTAGCAGTAAGTCACCATCTAACACAATACTAAAGAAAGATGCAATAAAAAGAAATGCAGAACTGAACCATAAAAAGGGAGTACATACCTACCCGTGTCGATCCAAACCCAATAGCATGTATGTCAACCAAATGCAACAACCAAGTGTAGCAAACACAACCAAATGCAGAGATGTAAAGCATGCTCATGATGCAACATGAGTTACCCCAGACGCCAGTCGGCCATCGTCGCACATCACGCGAAACCGAGTGGGTAGGGTTCTGACCAGGTCCTCCCTCCACTCACACGACCACCGTCACGCATCACGCGAAACCGAATGAGCAGGGTCTTGGACAGGAACACAATTCGCCCTAGGGAAAAGTAACACTCCCACATCGCTAACTATCTCCAGACAGAATAGGGGACCCGTCGCAGCGCCGTGACCTATAATCCATTAACGAAGAGTGAAACTGGGACTACACGACAGATCATGTGGCAAGTCTGACGACCCATCTCAACCACCAGGGAGTCAAAGGTCGCCTACATATGCCCCTACACCAGTAGCAAGTCTAACGACCCATCTTAACCTCCAAGGAGTCAAAGGTCGCCCACCTATGCTACGTGCAATGATGATGCAAGTCACTATCCCATGCATCACCCACTATCTAACCCTACTGTCATCTACATGATATGCAATAGTCCAGGTAACCGGTATACACCATAGCCTAAACCCTAACGTAAGGTATAAGGTAAGCTGCACATACAATCAACCCACACAGTAATAAAGAACAGTAAGTAGTAAAACTAACAGTTACAACTACTAAAATAAAAGGATACAGAATGGAAATATCAGGTATCCCTACTGCTATCTATATCTAACTATGCATAAGGAATGATTATATCTAATACATATATAGTCAAAAGTACCCGCCTCGATATAGAAGTCCGCAAGCGTCGAAAACCCCCCGTCCAAAATAATATCCACGATAAGGGAAACTAAGTCAATGTCCTGCATCAAAAACACAA
The DNA here is from genome assembly GCA_024364735.1 of Boesenbergia rotunda. Taxonomy (NCBI): domain Eukaryota; kingdom Viridiplantae; phylum Streptophyta; class Magnoliopsida; order Zingiberales; family Zingiberaceae; genus Boesenbergia; species Boesenbergia rotunda. The sequence continues at coordinate 13,242 of JAGFNQ010006800.1, read as the reverse complement.
TTATTTAGCTAAAATCACACGTGATATGTAGCTAAATAAATATTAACATTAAATCAAGACTAATCCTCTTTACCACAATCTTTTCAATTAGCCTAAGGTTTGAACCCTAATACCAAACCGAGTTAATCACAAACACAAGAACATAACACCTAGAAAAATTCACAACTCAAATCATAACACAATCAGCAGCTAGGCAATCAATAACAGAGATATGCCCTATTCCAAGAACCGAAGTGCTAACCCATCAGAACTAGCTCACGGCAGCAAGAGGAAGAATGAACACTCCAAACCTATCCAAGATCGGATCCATACAACCAAATTCCAAGCCAAATTAAATTAGATCCCAGATCTAATCATCCAATAACCTAACAAAAGAAAAACCAAATTGCCACTCACGACAGTGATGGAAAGAACCAAGAACAGAGCTCTCACTTAACGAAGAATGGAAGCAACACATCCACACAAACTCTGATCTAAAACCAACCAGATTCAGACAAGAACAGAAAATTTCAACCCATAAGCTTGGTCACGATCATATGCACCGTGCGATCCAAGGACTACACCTCCATCAAACACAACCAAAAGATTGAAACTAGAACCCACCAGAAATCATCAATACCGAAACTAGAGTCCCTAATCAAACCCAACCCAGATAAGAAACCCAAACAGAATCATGACTAAGAGCAAGAACTCGAGATCAGAAACCCAAAATTTCACATATCGATCACCCACAGATTGCAAACTTACAGAGACACTATGAAAGGAAATTGCAACCACGATCCAATTCAAAAATCCGACCGTAATTCAATTTCAGAGATCAAAGTCCTTACCTCATATGAATTCCGGCGTCCCTTGCTCCAACTCCGGTGACCAAGCCACAATTCCCAAACACCCAATCCAATACATCGCCGGTCAAGAAACAACCCTAGAACAACGAATCCTGCTCAGGACCAACATAAATCGAAATCCATCGCAATAAAAATGGGGAAAACGCAGAGATCGAAGATTAGGTCAAGTGAGCATAACTCACCTCCACGCGATGCCGGCAATGGTGTGCTCTGCCAGGGAAAGGTGGAGATCCTCCCAGTGTCAACTACCCACGGTGGCCCGAGCTGGAGAGTCGCCGGCGCCGATTGAGAGATCCAATGCGACGGCGAGAGGAAGAAGACGAAGTGGAAGAAAAGAAGTGGAGCAGATCTCGGTTCGGCTTGCGTTCTGCCGCAAGGAGAGAAAAGAATCGCTTTTAAAATGAAATGGTCTTTTACAAAACCCCCCTCCTATTTTTGCTGTTCACACAAGAGCCCATAAGTTTCGGTAATTTTACCTTTTAACCCCTCAAACTTTTTGTATTCTTACACGAACAAAATGAAAATCAATTTCCACATATTCTGTACGAGCATGAAATACTAGATTTGCTGTGAGATATGTGGCTTCAATATTATCGCACCAAATTTTTGATACAATATTTGATGCATGATAAATTTCAGAGAAAAGTGATTGAAGCCAAATAATTTCAGATGTTGCATTTGCTATAATTTTATATTCAGCCTCAGTGCTTGAGTGAGATACTGTAGGTTACCTTTTCAAATTTCATGAGATAAGATTTCGTCAAAAAAATATTGCATATCCACTAGTAATGTGTCTGTCTTCAAGAGAGTTTGCCCAATTTGCATCACTATATGAATATAAACCTCGAGATGATTATCGATATAAAAGAAAATCATATAGAATAATATTTTTGAGACAACGAAGTATTCTTTTCATACTTTCCCAATTTTGTTTGGTAGGAGCATGCATGAACTAACAAACATGATTTACTACAAAGGTAATATTAGGTTGTGTGATAATAACATATTGTAAAGCTCCAACAATGCTTTGATAAATCTAGAGATCAGATAGTAGGAGAAGGTACAGATAAATTAGTAATAGCAATTAAAGTGGAGACCGGACGTACTTTATCAAGTTTAGCTCTTTGAAGAAGTTTAGTAATATATTTACTTTGAAAGAGGAGATAACCTTCTTTATGTAGAATAAGTTCAATACCAAGGAAAGAACGAGCATTACCCATATCTCGAATATGAAATTCTTGATTGAGATGACTTAATAGAGCTGTAATGTCTTTTGATCATTGTCAGTTATTAAAATGTCATCCAGGTAGATGAGAAAAAATATCATAGATCCGTCATTATATTGATAGAATAGAGAAGAATCAGTCTTTGATCCAGAAAATCCTTGAGTTTGCAACTAGTTTGATAATCTATGAAACCATGCACGAGGAGCTTGCCGAAGACCATAAATGGATTTCTTTAGTTGACAAACATAAGTTCAAAATTATGGATGGATAAATCCAGGTGGTTGCTTCATAAATATTGTTTCCTTAAGATTGCCATGAAGAAATGTATTAGAAACATTTAATTGTCGCACATGTCAATTAGAACTAACAATTATCGATAATAATAGTCGGACAGATGTAATTTTAATGACTAGACTAAAGGTGTCGTTGAAATCAATATCTGGTTCTTGATTAAATCCTTTGGCTACAGGTCGAGTTTTATACTGTTCAAGAGAACCATCAACTCTTTGCTTAAGGCGAAATACCCATTTAGAGCCCACAACATTTACAGAGAAAGTGCGTGGGACTAGACTTCATGATCCATTGTGAAAATGTATATCAAATTTTGTAGTCATTGTACTATATTAATTAAGATCCTTGTTTGCTTGAGAAAAATAAGTTGGTTCAATAAATTTTGAAGAGACCACTAGAGCTTTTGGAAGAGGATATTGAGTTGTCATTGGTGGACAATGTGCATAAATGACGCTTAAGGGAAGTATGCGATGAGGAGCATTATCATCTGCATCACTTGTAGATGGTGACGAGGAAGAAGGCCAACTTGGTGATTTTGATGATGGGTTTGTATTATTTGAGGATCTAGAACTAGAAAGCATATTATCTTCGATTGGTAAGACTTTTGAGATTGGAGCAGAAACTTGAGGTGTTGTGATAGTATAGGGGAGTTATTAGAGATCTCCGGAGCAGAAACTAGTATGTCATCACTTCTGACAATGTTAGGTGACATCAAGAATGTGTCACCTATATCTGGAGGAGAGATTGAAGAAGCTGTTGAAAAAGGGAATAGAGACTCATCAAAAGTAACATGTCGTGAAATATATATCCGTCCTGTTGGTATGTACAAACGTCGATACCCATAGTACAAATTGCTATAATCAAGGAAAACGCATTGTAGGAAACAAGAGTTAAGTTTGTGTTTAGAGTAGGGCATAACCATGGATAACATGCGCAATCAAAGATTCGAAGAAAGGCGTAGTCAGGAGTTTGATTATAAAGTTTTTCCAAAGGACACTTATGATTGAGCAATGGGGTAGGACGTTGATTTATAAGATATACTACAGTACAAACAATTTCATCCCAAAATTTATATGTAATAGAAGCATAATGAAGAAGAGCTAAGACATTTTCAACTATATATCTATGTTTTCTCTCAGCAAAGTCATTTTGCTCTGAAATGTGAGGGTAAGAGACTAGATAAACAATTCCACAAGAGACATGATGATGATGAAGAGTTTGATATTCCCCTCCCCAATCAAAATGAAGAGAGAGTATTTTACGATTAAAATATCGTTTAACTTGGTTTTGAAAATGATAGAATATATCTAATAAATCAGATTTTCTTTTCATAGTATAAAGTCAAGTATATTTATTAAAATGATCAATGAATGTAACATAATATAAGAAACCTTGATTATATAAGATAGGTGTAGTGCTCCAAACATCAGAATGAATTATTTCAAGTGGAAAATTAAAAAACACGATCGGATGAAGAGAAAAATAACATATGACTTTTAGATTCCATGCATGCCTGACATGAATGAGATGGAGAAGAAGTAAAGGAAGTAGGTAAATCATACCTATTTATGATCGACTGAACAATACGAAGGGAAGGATAGCCAAGTCGAGCATGTAAAGCTGGTTTATTTGTGCGTTCACCAATAAATGCTTTAATTGAAGAATTTTGAAAATAGGAAAGATCATTTTTTATTTCCCCATGAAACACAGTAGTATTTGTTTTTTCATCTTTTATAAGGTAATGATTATGACGAAATTTAAAAAAGACATTGTTATTAAGGCAAAACTGACATACAAAAAGTAAATTTTAGTAATAGATGGAACATGAAAAATGTTGCACATATGAAAAGTATGATTGGACAAATAAATGTATAAGATTCCAAGATTAGCAATTTGCAAACCTGAGCCATCACTTACTTGTACCGTATCCGAACTGGCATATGGTAGTACTTCTGTAAAGATATTGTAGTTTCATACGACATAATGAGTTGCTTCAGTGTCAATACACCATTCATTAAATAAAAATTTTAAGGTTTGCCCTGACTAGGCATAGACAAGAGAATTTTAGGTTAGACTTGTGAAGTAGTTGATTATCTTAAAGCTGTAGGACGACCAATAAAGCTTCTGTCGACGTCTTTTAGGACATTGAATAGCAATATGCCCAATTTGGAGATAAATTTAACATCTTCTTAAAGCTGACAGACCACCAATGAAGGTTCTGTCGAGTCTTTTAGGACATTGAATACCAATATGTCTAATTTGAAGTCAAATTTAACATCTCTGAATATTTGACATAAAAAATAAAAGTAATAAAAATCAATACAAATTATTGTTGTTGTTGTATCTTGACTTCTTTATTGAGAAGCCCTGCAAACTTCGAAGAAGAAAAATAACCTCTTGGAATGCAATGAAACGCTAAGAGAGAAGAGGTGACATCAAAAGAAAAGGAAGAGATCTATCGTTCTGATACCATGTTAGACAAATAAAAGTAAAGAGAAGAAGAGAGGTAATAAAATAACTTTATTGATTGAATAATTCATCTATGAGATATATAATTTATAGAGTTTTTAAGATGCTTAGTCAAATAAGAATTAATAAAAAATATTAATTAATAGATTCATAAAAAAACTTTCAAGTAATCGATAAATAAAAAATTCTAATTTAATAATTAATATATATAAATTTATTCTGTAAAAAATTTTATTGAATAATTATTCTCTTTAAATTTCGGCATCGGCTCGACGGTGCTTCCTACCACGGCCATCCTCGACATCGACAACGACCTCATTTGGACGCAGTGCGTACCTTGCCTTGATTGCCTTTCACAGCCGAGCCCCTACTACGACCCCTTCAAGTCCTACACCTTCTCGCTGGTGCTTTGTGTTGGATACGATTTTGATGCCATCGATCGTTGAAAGTCAAGTTTGACTTCAAAATCGAAATCTACGTTTCGCGTAGATAAATCTGGACTATTTATTTGCTCAAAACCGAATAAGGGTGAATGAGAAATTAATTGTTCAAGATACGCTCAATCGTGGTCGTCGGATCAAAGATCTGGACAGATCGCAAGAAGGTGCGATCTGGAGCGTCGGATCAAAGATCTGAATGTGAAGAGGGAGAATGGATCTGAGGCGTCGGATTAAATGTTCTAATCTGACGGCCGAGATCAAGATGGATCTGAAGAGTTATAACTCTTCAGATCAAAGGACGAGATTAAATGACTTTTAAAGGGTTATACCCTTTCGTTATGTACGGTCCAGATCTGTCCGAACCTAAGGGTACTTACCTCTTCACTCAATATAAATAAATCCCTCCACTAGATCATTTCATTCATTCAAGTATTGCAATCCATAAGCATTTGCACTCCTCCCTCTTCTGCATCGAGAGTCCAAGAAGCCTACGGAAGGTTCGCCGGTCTCGGAATTTGAAGTGCTACTATTCTGAGACGACGTCGTTGTATCTTGGAAACGAATTGCTGCTATCCGTGAGCACCAGTAGCGGAGCAATATCGTTTTACGGAGATAGTGTCGAACACTAGCCTCGACGTGAAATACCAATCAGTTTGCTTCCTCCGTAAGCAACCTCCCGGAAGTTCCGACGGTCGTGAATCGACTAAGTCAAATACCGAGGAGATATATTCGGAATTATTGAAGGAATAGATTTCCAACATCGTAAAACGATATTGGTGCAATTATTATAAAATAATTGACTAAAGAGGACTCGAACTGGAGACCTCTTGTATGTTAATTTGAGGTGGTAACCAACTACACCACCACACCAAATTGAGAGAATCCGCTCTACAATAAAGTTATTCAGCAAACTGATATGACGAGGATCAACGACGTTCCAACCGCCATCCCTCACGCCGAGAAGCCGGAGAAATTCAACGGAGCCGACTTCAAAAGATGGCAGCAGAAGATGCTGTTCTACTTAACCACGCTAAACCTTGTACTGTTTCTGCGTGAAGACCCGCCAGCCGCTACGGAAGACAATTCCGATAGTAACGCTGCTCGCGATGCGTGGTCTCATGGTGACTTCCTGTGCCGCAATTACGTTCTGAACGCGCTGGACAACGCGCTATACAACGTATATTGCATGATCGAGACGGCCAAATCTCTGTGGGAATCACTAGAGAAGAAGTACAAAACCGAGAACGCCGAACTGAAGAAATTCATCGTCGGCCGGTTTTTGGATTTCAAAATGGTGGATTCCAAGAGCGTCACGTCTCAAGTCCAAGATATGCAACTGATAATGCATAATCTGGACGCCGAAGGCATGCCATTGAACGAGTCGTTCAAAGTAGCTGCGGTAATCGAGAAGCTCCCTCCGTCATGGACAGATTTCAAGAATTACCTAAAGCACAAGCAGAAGGAGATGAGACTTGAAGACCTTATCTTGAAGCTGCGAATAGAGGAGGATAATCGAAAATTATCCAACCCTAAAGGAACAAAGCGGACAATCGAAGACATGTCCAACCTGGCAGAACCAAAAGCCAAGAAGCCGAAGCAAACCAAACAGAAGGCTCAAGGCAAGAAGTTCAAGGGCTCCTGCTACAACTGTGGAAAAAATGGACACATGTCTAAAGACTGCAGATGCCCAAAGAAGACAACCAAGAGTCCGAAGAATGTTGCGAACCAGGTCGCAACTTCCACTGCCATTGATCTCAGTACCTTGGATCTCACTGCAGTCGTGTTTGAAGCCAACCTGGTGGACAACCCGAGGCAGTGGTGGATCGATACTGGAGCAACCCGCCACGTCTGTTCCGACAAAGCGCTGTTCTCCACGTATACCCCGATAAGCGGAAGAACGCTCTTTATGGGCAATTCCGCTTCATCCCCGATTGTTGGACTCGGGAAAGTAGTTCTGAAAATGACGTCCGGAAAGGAGCTAACTCTCATTGATGTGCTCCATGTTCCCGACATCAGGAAGAACTTAGTTTCTGGAAAGGCACTTGTTAAAGCCGGCTTCAAATTGGTGTTCCAGTCCAACAACTTTGTACTTACGAAGAACGGTGTCTTCATAGGTAAGGGATACTTGGAACAAAATCTGTTCAAGATGGTTGTAATGACTGTACACCGTGAATTTAATGGTAATAAAATAAAAGCTTCCAGCTATGTTGTTGAGTGTTTTTATTTATGGCATAATCGACTCGGACATGTTAACAATAATACACTAAAACGTCTCGTCAAGCCAAATTTATTACCGAACATCGATATTGACGAAATGCACAAATGTGAAGTGTGCGTGGAAGCGAAAATGACGAGACTACCCTTTCACTCGGTGGAAAGGTCAACAACGCCTCTAGAATTAATACATAGTGATCTATGTGATTTAAAATTCGTGCAAACTAGAGGAGGTAAAAAGTACTTCGTTACTTTTATCGATAACTGCACGAGGTTCTGTTATGTCTTTCTTTTAAGAAGTAAAGACGAAGCCTTAGAAGCTTTTAGAACCTATAAAACCGAAGTTGAGAATCAACTTAATAAACGAATTAAAACAATTCGTAGCGATAGAGGTGGAGAATATGGTGCACCGTTTGATGAATTCTGCTCAGAATTTGGCATTATTCATCAGACAACGGCGCCCTACTCACCCCAATTGAATGGCGTTGCCGAACGTAAAAATCGGACACTGAAAGAAATGATGAATGCTTTGCTAATAAATTCAGGCTTACCCCAGAATTTGTGGAGGGAAGCTATATTATCAGCAAATCACATTCTCAACAAAATCCCTCACAAGAAAAATGATAAAACGCCATATGAACTATGAAAAGGCCGCGAGCCATCATACAAATACTTGAAAGTGTGGGGGTGCTTGGCAAAGGTCGAAGTACCTAAGCCAAAGCAAGTAAAGATCGGACCTAAAACGTTCGATGCGATATTTGTCGGATATGCCCAAAACAGTAGTGCATATCGCTTCATAGTTCATAAGTCAGACATTCCTGATATTCATGTGGGTACAACCATTGAATCTCGGAATGCAATATTCTTTGAAGACGTGTTGCCAAATAAAAAGGGAAACGTTCAAAGTGATGACAACGAAAGTCCAAACGAAGATAACATTCCAGAACTTAGTTGTCATAAAAGGACTATTGACGATCAAATCGAAGAGCCACGACGGAGCAAACGGGCTAGAGTTGAGAAATCGTTCGGGCCGGATTTCATGACTTTTATGTCGGAAATGGAGCCAAGAACATTAAGTGAAGCTCTCTCTGGTCCCGATGTCCCATTGTGGAAAGAAACAGTCAATAGTGAAATCGAGTCCATCATGAATAACCATACTTGGGAATTAGTAGACCTTCCTTCTGGTACTAAACCATTAGGTTGTAAGTGGATACTAAAACGCAAGTATAAAGCTGATGGATCGGTTGACAAGTATAAGGCCAGACTTGTAGCCAAAGGGTACAAGCAAAAGGAAGGCTTAGATTACTTCGATACCTACTCACCGGTGACAAGGATTACGTCCATACGAGTGCTGATAGCTATCGCAGCACTATATGACCTTGAAATACATCAAATGGATGTTAAAACTGCGTTCTTAAATGGTGAGTTGGAAGAAGAAATCTACATGGAGCAACCCGAGGGGTTCGTAGCTCCTGGAAATGAAGGAAAGGTGTGTCGACTTGTTAAGTCGTTGTACGGACTTAAACAAGCGCCAAAACAATGGCACGAAAAATTTGACAAAATAATGCTGTCAAACGAATTCAGAATAAATGAATGTGACAAATGCATTTATGTCAAGAGCACACCTCAAAATTATGTAATTGTCTGTCTATACGTAGACGACATGCTTATAATGGAAAGTAATCATGATGCAATCATGAGTACTAAGAAAATGTTGACCATCAATTTCGATATGAAAGATATGGGTCTAGCAGATGTCATATTGGGAATTAAAATTCTCAGAACATCCGATGGAATAGTTTTAACACAAACCCATTATGTAGAGTCAGTATTGAAAAGATTCAATGCTAACGATCTCTCTACAGTGAAAACACCTATGGATCTAAGTCAACACTTAGCAAAGAACCATGGTGAACCCATATCACAATTAGAATATTCTCGGATAATAGGCAGTTTGATGTATCTCACAAACTGCACACGTCCGGATATTGCCTGTGTGGTCAACAAACTAAGTCGTTTTACGAGTAATCCAAACGATACCCATTGGAAAGCATTGATGCGAGTTCTTAGATATTTAAAATATACTATGAACTACGGATTACATTACGGAAAATATCCCGCTGTTTTGGAAGGATATTGTGATGCTAATTGGATATCAGATACAAAAGACTCCAAATCGACTAGTGGATATGTATTCACGATCGGTGGGGGAGCAGTATCTTGGAAATCCACTAAGCAAACGTGCATTGCTCGGTCAACTATGGAATTCGAGTTTATAGCACTTGACAAAGCAGCTGAAGAAGCTGAATGGCTGCGGAATTTCTTGGAAGATATTCCGAGCTGGACAAAACCTGTGCCTGCCGTACTGATCCACTGTGATAATCAATCGGCAATTGGAAGGGCACAGAGTAATATGTATAATGGTAAGTCACGACATATACGTCGTCGACACAATACCATTAGGCAGTTGATTTCGAACGGAGTGATTGCAATCGACTATGTCAAATCCAAGGATAATTTGGCAGATCCCCTTACGAAGGGGCTAAATCGAGATCAAGTATACTGCTCATCAAGAGGAATGAGATTAAAATTCTACAACTAAAAACAACTGTAGCGGTAACCCAATCTTGTTGACTGGAGATCCCAAGATCTTGGTTCAATGGGACAACAAAGTTACAGAAGTTGTGTAACAGCACAAGAAATACGTTATCTCTATCCCAATCCTAGGATGAATTGGTGCTGCCCTACCACATGTAGTGAGGCTAAGCTTATGCTTTTAATGACTTCTATACCTTTACAAGGTGGAGTATAGTAGGATACTCTTGATAGAAGTGTCACCTATGTGAGTGTGAAGACAGGCCGCTTCAATGAAACACTCATGAATCCAAGATGGTGTCCATGGCCGAAACGGAACCAACCCATGAGAACTAAAAGTAGGTGAGATGAGTCTCTGTGTGGGTGTTATTGTCTTAGTATACACCAACAGCTGAGCAGTTCAAGACATCACGTTCACTGCGCAGCCTAGTATACCCGATAGCATTCCACTACGGAAGGTTCAAAGCCACAAGCTACCTATCCCGATGCATTGACTTATCGATTGGACTCTTGTAAAGTGTCAGCATGCAATAAATTTAAAATTCAAACTCAAGTGTTTAAATCTTTTTAGATTTTTTCAAAAAAAAAAACTCAAACCAAGTCAATTCTGGAATTAATTCACCTAGACCTATTTGACTCACATGGGGTTAAATCAATTAATGGGAACCTATACTGCCTAGTAATTATCGATGACTATTCAAGATTTACCTGGGTAAAATTTTTAAAAAATAAAGATGAAACTTTTAATACACTCACTCAATTTTGTAAATTAACGGAAAATGAAAAGGGGGTTAAAATCAAAAGATTTAGGAGCGATAATGGCGGAGAATTCAAAAATCATAAATTTAATCAATTTTGTCTAGAAAAAGGCTACCATCACGAATTCTCTTGCCCTAAAACACCTCAACAAAATGGAATTGTAGAAAGAAAAAATAGAACACTACAAGAAGCAGCTAGAACAATGCTTAATGAATACAACTTACCTAAATACCTTTGGGCTGAGGCTGTTAGTACAGCTTGTTATGTACAAAATAGAATAACTCTAATTAAAAACCTAGGAAAGACCTCTTTTGAAATCTATTATAACAAACAACCTAACATTAAATACCTTAAAGTATTTGGATGTAAAGTCTATATCTTAAATACTAGAGAACACTTAGGAAAATTTACTTCTAAGGTTGAGGAAGGTATCTTTGTAGGTTATTCCCTTACCAGTAGAGCCTATAGAGTTTATAACAAGACTACCCTAAAAATTGAAGAAACTACAAATGTAAAATTTGATGAAAAATCTGACCCAAATAACTCTGATCAAACCACCTACCAACCAATTGACTTTGTTAGATCCAGTACTGACCCTGATGAAAGGCCAATTGAGGACCAAAACGATGATCTAACTGAACCCACACCTGAAACTGAACCTAACCAACCCAGAACTGTACGAGTTAGCTCAAACCACCCAACTAATCAAATCTTAGGTAATCCAGAACTAAGGGTTCAGACTAGATCAGCTTTTAGGAACCTTAGTCAAATTGCCTTGATTTCAAAAATTGAACCCAAGTCTATAGAAGAGTCTTTATTTGACCCTGATTGGATCATAGCCATGCAGGAAGAGTTAGCCCAATTTGAACGTAGTCAAGTCTGGGACTTAGTACCCCTACCTAAAGGCAAGAAATTTATTGAAACTAAATGGGTCTTTAGGAATAAACTTAACGAACAAGGAGAAACAGTTAGGAATAAGGCTAGGCTAGTAGCTAAGGGGTTTAGCCAAGTAGAAGGTCTTGATTATGATGAAACCTATGCCCCTGTAGCCAGACTTGAATCCATTAGAATGCTCTTAAGTTATGCAGCCCATAAGGGATTTAAGCTTTATCAAATAGATGTTAAGTCAGCCTTCCTAAATGGCCTAATTAAAGAAGAGGTTTATGTAGGTCAACCTCCTGGTTTTGAAAGCTTAGAACACCCTGACTATGTCTTTAGACTTAAGAAAGCCCTATATGGACTTAAGCAAGCACCTAGGGCCTGGTATGAAAGACTGTCTAACTACTTAGTTTCAAAAGGTTTTAACCAAGGAAAAATTGACCCAACACTATTTGTCAAAACCCTAAAAAATGATATTTTTGTAGCCCAAGTATATGTAGATGATATAGTATTTGGCTCAACCAACTCTGACTTTTTACAAGATTTCACAAAGATAATGGAAACTGAATTTGAAATGAGTTTAGTAGGTCAATTAACTTTCTTTTTAGGGCTACAAATAAAACAGACTAGTGAGGGTACTTTTGTCTATCAACAAAAATACACTAAAGAATTACTTAGAAAATTTGGAATGGATAGTGCCAAAGAAATTAAGACACCTATGGCTACCAATCAAACTATAGATAGTGACACAAATGGCAAACCTGTTGACCTTAAGTATTATAGAAGTGCTATAGGTAGCTTACTTTACCTAACTGCAAGTCGACCTGATATTCTCTTTGCAGTTAGTATGTGTGCTAGGTATCAAACATGTGCTAAAGAATCACATCTAACCCTAGTTAAAAGGATATTTAGGTATCTCAAAGGGATAAAAAATTTAGGAATTTGGTACCCTAGAACAGCCCAGTTTGAACTTATTGGATTCTCTGACTCAGATTATGCTGGCTGTAAGTTAGACAGAAAAAGTACCAGTGGTGGATGCCAACTTCTAGGACCCTCACTAGTTAGTTGGTTCAGTAGAAAACAACATTGTGTTGCCCTATCCACCACTGAAGCTGAGTATATAGCAATGGGTGAATGCGTAGCCCAACTACTCTGGATGATGCATACCTTAAAAGATTTTAACTTAGATTTTAAGAAAGTAAAAATTTTTATAGATAACCTAAGTTCAATCAATTTAACCAAAAACCCAATCCACCACTCTAGGACCAAACATATAGAAATCAAACACCATTTTGTCAGAGATCATGTAAATAAAGGAGAAATTGAACTTAACCATGTTAAATCTAAGTCTAACCTAGCTGATATATTTACCAAACCACTTCCTGAATCTGAATTTAGCAACTTGAGAAGGTTAATAGGAATGTGTGTTATAGACTAGGACTGACCTGATAAGCTTAAGTTAACTTTTTCAGTTTGTGAGATTAAAAACATGGACTTTTTCAAACTTGTTTTTCAAAGTTT
>JAGFNQ010006799.1:100810-134471 GCA_024364735.1 Boesenbergia rotunda | reverse complement strand
GACTGATAAACTCACAGAATGATTTTAGGGCTTGACCAATCGACTGGTAAAATGGCAGTCAACTGATAACCCCGAAAACTAGCCATTGGCTAACAATTAAGGCTAGACCAGTTGACTGGTAAATTGGCAGTAGACTAGTGGCGAGGGTTTCAGCCCGAGTCTTATTTAAAGAGGACTTCGTGGTGGCTGAGATTCTTGACGAATCTTGTCTTGGTTAAAGGCATGATAGTAGTCTTTGTGCTCAGAGGTTTGCTTGGGATTGTGGCGAGGTTTCTCCACCCACAAGGAGCGACGAGAGCTAGCTGGAGGTCCGGGGATTGATCCACCAACGGATTCTTGGATTAGTCACCCGTCCGGGGTGAAAACCAAGTAAATCTTCCTTGTTAGCATTGGTTAGTGTTTATCTTATTGTTTTATTGTATATTCCGTTGTGCAAACTAACCGTGTAGGAAGAAGATATTCGAAAAATGCTATTCACCCCCCCTCTAGCGTACCGCAAGCAATCTATCAATTGGTATCAGAGCAAGGACCGCTCTTGATCGAACTAACCGCCGAGGGAGCACACGTTAGAGGAAGAAGAACAATGGAGGACAAATTTGGGGACGACACCTACAGGCCGCCGGCCTACGACCATGAGAATTTCGGATATTGGAAAGCGAGAATGGAGGCATGGTTTGGAATGGAGTGGAACCTTTGGATCGCGCTTGAAGAGCCCTTCGAGATTCCAAAGGATAAGCATGGGAAGAGGCTTAGACCTAGGTATTGGAATCATGAGCAACAAGAACAAGCAAGGACAAATAAAAAGGTAATGGATATATTGATTGATATTGTGCCTAACAAAATTTTGAGTTGTGTAGGGGCATACCAAAATGCATGTGAATTGTGGAGCAAACTGAAAGAATATCATGAAAGTCCTACACATGTTCAAGAGCCCAAGGAGAAAAGTCAAATGAGTCAAGAAGAAAAGGAAGTATCTACATCGTCAAGTGAGGGAGAGAGTGAAAGATCATCAACCTCCTCAAGAGAAGAAGAGGAGGTATCGATTTCAAGAATTGAGGGGGAGGAGAGACCCTCAACCGTACCGGATCAAGAGGAGGCATCCACATCATCAAAGGTTGATGAAGAAGTCATCCTAGCTTCTACCTCCACCAAAGCTAAGACCAAGGACCATATTACATGTTTTGGTTGCAACAAAAAGGGGCACTACAAGGATAAGTGTTCAATTGGTAAGAAAAAGGAGGTACTCTCTACACTCATTTCAATTCCATTTAAATCTAACATGAAGTGTAGGATTGGAGAAGCCCACGAGAAAAGGAAGAAAATCCGATGCTTTACATATGGAGAGATGGGGCACTTTCACACCAAGTGTCCTAGAAAAAGCGAGCTAAAGAAAATGGAGCACTTGAGGAGATGGGAGAAAGAAGAAAGCAAAGATCACATCAAGGGGGAACTTCAAGGGTAAGGGAGGTAATTCATAACCCTAGATTAAAAGGAAACTCAATTTCAAGTTCCTTTTTTCATTTTAAAAATCATGTTAATTATCCCTCCATGCATGCTAGATTTAATAAAAATTCTTAATGGTGTATAATTTTGAATTTAAGTATAATGATAGGACTAGGAGTAACAAGGTAGATCAAAATCCTAGGAGAAGCATGCATCATAATCAACCCAAGACCTCTAGACCTAAGGATCATGGCACTAATCCCAAAAAGGGAAGGAATGTGCCTAGGAAAATGGATAGTCCTGGGAATATCCAAGGTGGACATATGGACTCAAAGGTTAAACATTTAGAAAGGGAAAATCAAGCCTTGAGGGCAAGGCTTGACAAACTAGAAAAGACCCTAGAAAGATTCACAGTTGGATCAAAGGGTCTAGACATGATGTTGGGTAGTATAAAACTAAACTATGATAGATTTGGTTTGGGATACCAGTCTAAGACCTCCAAAGCCAACAAAAAGAAGTATGCTGGGATAGCATATGATTATGGCAAGAAGGGAGAGCCCAAAAATGGCAAGGGGATGTCATTTAATGGGAAAAAGAAGGACTTAACCAAAGATGAGGTGTCTAAGGTTAAGAGTGTCAAGTTTGTAGGCCAAGAGTCACTGGTGGAACACCGATGTGGCCTAGTGATGGTTGAGTCATCTAGGGAGGTGGCTAGTGTTGATGCATTCTGGCCCTGATTGTTGTTTTGGTGTTGACACCGATTTTAGTTTAGGTGGATGATTATTGATAATGATTAAGTCATGTATGGAAAATCCTAGCTTGGAGGGCTAGGTGTTGGAAAATCCTAACCTGGAGGGTTAGGTGTTGAAAATCTTAGCTTGGAGGGCTAGGTGTGTGAAAAGTCCTAATTCGGAAGAGGTGGGTGAAAAGTCCTAGCTTGGAGGGCTAGGTGAAAAGTCCTAACCTGGAGGGTTAGGTGCAAATTCCCATCTTGGAGAACTAGGTGAAAAAGTCCTGGTTTGGAGGGTCAGGTCCTAGGTTGGAGGGCTAGGTTTGGAAAAATCCTAATTCGGAAGGGTTGGGTGAAAAGTCCTAGCTTGGAGGGCTAGGTGAAAAGTCCTAACTTGGAGGGTTAGGTGCAAATTCCCAACTTGGAGAGTTAGGTGAAAAATCCTTAGCTTGGAGGGCTAAGGTGGATGAAAACATAGCATGGAGGGCTAGGTTTGAGTCCCTGGATCGGTCTGGTGATCGATCAGGGAATCTGGCACGCTGCTCCTTCGTGGATCGGTCGTGTGACCGATCCAGCAATGACTGATCGGTCTGGTGACCGATCAGGGAGCACACAGTGAGGTTGGGAACCTACTATGATACTCCTGATCGATCTGGTAACCGATCAAGGAGTATGCGTTTCACCCACTGTATGGCTACTGATTGGTCTGGTGACCGATCAGGGAGCACACAGTGAGGTTGAGTTCCCCTGCTGATCTACTATTGATCGGTCTGGTGACCGATCTGGCTCACTGTGCAGATCATTCTGGAGAACGATCCAGCATCGCAGGTTCCTCACTATGATCGATCAGGACGGAGCCTGATCGGTCTGGTCACTACCTGATCGGTCTGGTGACCAATCAGGAGGTTTCCTGATCGGTCCGGTGATCGATCAAGGGATCTGGACTGCGAAATTCAGAAATCGCCCGATAAAGGGGTGGATCGGTCGGGTGATCGACCCACAACCTGGGATCGGTCTGGTGATCGATCCAGGAGAGTCCCAAAGAAATCACGATTTCTAATCGAGCGTTGGGGACCGATCAGGATGGAGCCTGATCGGTCTGAACCCAGCCTGATCGGTCTGGTGACCGACCAGGAGATCCTCTGATCGGTCCGGTGACCGATCACTTTAATTCAAAATGCACTGTCAGACGCTCTGATCGCGTCTGAACGTATCTGATTCTCTGCGCTTAACATCTGATATATGATTTGCTGTGTGATATGCTGCTCTAACACTCTGATTAAGCTGCAGGTGACAGGGGAGGATTCAAACACTCAAGGAGAAGTCAATGGAGGCTTTCCTTGGAGCAGGTTTGTCCGTTTTCAATCCCAGGTTGCAACGGCTGGAGCTGTAGACTGGAGCTGCTGACTGGAGCTTGGCTGAGGGGAGCTCAGGAAGTCCAGGGAAGGCTCAGTGGTAGCTGGTGTTGGCAGGGAAGCAGCTGGAGGCTGCAGGAGATGCTGTCGCCTGATACTGAGTGGAGAAACAAAAGGGCAGAAGAAGGCTTCGTGGAAGGAAGGGTTTTGAGTTCAAGTGTTCGTGAACTAAGTTCTTGCTGCACCTTGTGTTCTCCACATCTAGCTAGCGCGTTCTAAAGCATTCATCACCTTGAGCAAGCTACTGCAATTTTGAAGCAATCATCCATTACTTGAGCTCTTGAAGGAGAGAACAAGAAGCTTGGAGTCCGACAGTGGGAAGACACGAGGAAAGGTTTCTTGCGTGAGATCGCCGCTGAGTGGAGCTCGGGAAAGCTTGTTGTGTTCTTGTCTTTGCTAAGTGCTTGAGTAAGATCCTTCTTATTGTTTCTTTGTGCTTAAACTTAAATCTGTGATTGAAACGCTGTGGAGAGGTTTCTCCACCGAGAAGGAGGTTGTCTTCTATCCGGTGTTAACCGGGGCTTGATCTGCCGACGATCAAGGGATCGCCCACCTTAAGGGCATGCCAAGGAGTAGGGGCAAGTTATCCCCGAACCTTGTAAACCCTCCTTATTAGCGATCTTGCTAGTGTGTCTGCTTTGCTTTCGTTTTCTGTTTTCTGCTTACTCTGTGATTATTTCTTCCGTTGTGCTACTGATAAGTGTGAGTGCAGAAATTCGATTTGTGCCAAAGGTCAAGTGATTGGCTATATTCACCCCCCCCCTCTCTAGCCATCTGAGTTCCAACAGCTAGGGCTAAGAGCTCAAGAGGGATCTCTAGGAGCCTTTGGGATATATGGTGAATGGATCTTCGGAGGGTTCCTCCTAGAGGTCTAGATGGACCATGGAGTGTGCCAAAGGAATTGGAGATGGACTTGAGTCTCAATTCTCGGGTTTTGGCACGGTATTTTTGAGTTTCATGCATGGAAATATGACATTGGGGTCATATTGCATGAAAATTAGTTTTTGGTGTGTAATTGTCATGTAAATCAATGCTAGGGACGCATTGTGGGTTGACATGGGCAAAGACATCAAGAGAAAACCAAAACTAGGACTTTAGGGCAAGGTTTGATTGAAGTTTTTAGCTAGTTTTGGATTTTGTGTCAAACTTGAGAATGGTGATAGATACATTTTGGAATGTATTTTTCCCAAGTAGGTATGGGTACCACAAATGTCTCCACAAAATTTGAGAATTTTTGGAGATTTATGGAATTTCTGGCACATTTTTGAATTTTGTTAGAAAGATTAAAATTTTGATTTTCAGAGTATCAGTCGACTGCCCTAGGGTGCAGTCGACTGGTCAGGGTTGATTTTTGTATCAGCAGCTGGGTATGTGTCCAAATGATGCAAAACAAGTGTATGGAGGGCTAGTACACATTGTTTATGGTCATTGGGGATTAAAAGAACTGATAATTAGGATATTGTTGGGTTCTTTTTTATGTTAGGAAAAGGGAGAGAAGCGTTGGGTTTAAGTTGGGAAACCAAACACACCTTTGCTAGAAACCCTAGGTTTAGGGGAGCTAAGATAAAGGGGGAGCATGGTTGCTCCATCCTTGGCGTAAGGGGAACCTTGGAGAGGTTCTTAAAAAGACTTTATAAGACCAATGTAGGGGGAGCTTTGGAAAAGGTTTAAAAAGCTCATGTTGAAAAAGTCCTAACTTGGAGGGTTAGGTGTGAAAAGTCCTAGCTTGGAGGGCTAGGTGTGTAAAAATTCCTAACTTGGAGGGTTAGGTGTAGGATGCCTTGGGATAGAATCCATGTATGCATTGCATATGCATTTATTTAGCATGGTTTTTGCTATTGACTACTATTTTGCTTTCCCTAACTTAAACGTATTGCCAAACATCAAAAATGGGGAAATTGTTGAGGCAATCTATAGTTCGGGGTGACCAAGTGTTTTGATGTTTGGGCAAAGGGTTTAAGTTACGTTTACCCTTGTGTTCTTATATGTGTATGTTGAGTGTGCAGGTTGTACAGGTTACACATATGGACTTGACTGGTCGGCCTCGGTACGGTGAAGGGTGGCATGGAGACAAGATGGAGGCTTGTGTGCACCCGAGGGACCTTGGAGAGCAGGGACGATGAGCTGATCGGCGCGGACTTCGAGGCATGCGTGAAGGATGGCATGGAGGCAAGCTAGAGGCTTGCGTGCATCTGAGGGACGGGAGCCGAAGATGAAGAGGGTGCGAAGGCAATAGTCTAGGCTGCGGACGAGGAGTCAGTCGAGTCATGAGGGTACGAGTGATGTGTGATTGTACTCGGAGAATCTTAGGGGTCGAGTGCTGAGAGAAGTGTACTCGGGAAGGAAAACCCTAGGTGTGTGAGTGGGGCAGTCGACTGCGTGGGAGGCAGTCGACTGATAAAACTCACAGAATGATTTCGGGGCTGGACCAGTCGACTGGTAACCCCGAAAACTAGCCGTTGGCTAGCAATTAAGGCTAGACCAGTCGACTGGTAAAATGGCAGTCGACTGGTAACCCCGAAAACTAGCCGTTGGCTAGCAATTAATGCTAGACCAGTCGACTGGTAAATTGGCAGTCGACTGGTGGCGAGGGTTTCAGCCCGAGTCCTATTTAAAGAGGAATTCATGGTGGCTGAGATTCTTGATGAATCTTGTCTTGGTTAAAGGCAAGATAGTAGTCTTTGTGCTCAGAGGTTTGCTTGGGATTGTGGCGAGGTTTCTCCACCCACAAGGAGCGACGTGAGCTAGCCGGAGGTTATCTAGGGATTGATCCACCGATGGATTCTTAGATTAGTCACCCATCCGGGGTGGAAACCAAGTAAATCTTCCTTGTTAGCATTGGTTAGTGTTTATCTTATTGTTTTATTGTATATTCCGCTGTGCAAACTAACCCTGTAGGAAGAAGAGATTCGAAAAACGCTATTCACCCCCCCTCTAGCGTACCGCAAGCGATCTATCACACTTCGTGGCCTTCAGCTGAAGAAACACCACCTCGAGATCTTGCTTAGGGAAAAACACCCGCAACTAGTAGACCAATGAATTTCAATGCTTTTCCATTCTATCAAACCATTTTGGATGACTCATTACCATGCCATTATCGACCACCAACGATCGGTGAATACTACGGTAGCATCGATCCTAAAGACCACCTATGCATGTTTAAAAATGCCACATTGCTACATCAATATTCTTGTGGGGTTAAATGTTGAGTGTTTCTAACCACTCTCTCAAGCTCGGCGTAAAGATGGTTCACCTGACTCCCTGCAACTTCCATCTACTAATTTGGAGATTTTAAAACTATTTTTTTACACTATTTTGCTAGCAATCGGAGGTATCACAAAACTCCACTTAATCTTTTCTCTCTCAAACAAAAACCTAAATAAATTCTGAAAGATTATATCCAAAATTTCAATCGAATGACCCAAGATGTGTTACAAGAACTCCCGAGATATTAATGAGCATCGTTTACAAGGCCTAACAAAAGGGGATTTCTTCATATCCTTAGTACAGAAGACTCTGACCAATTTTGATGATATACTTGGTCCATCGGGGAAATATGTGAACGTAGAAGAAATCCAATCCACACAGAGAAAGGATACAAGTATTCCTAGCACCCTTCCTAAGTCGAGAGAAGAGCGCCTCCTCCTCTACGGAGCAAGGAGTCATGACCCATTATCATCAGCTGAAGGATCATCGGGGGGAGGGAGCAATTCAGTTGGTAGAAATTGTGACTCATTTGGTTCCCAACTCTGTCTACTAGCATCCTAGGATAATGGATCATTTTTGCACCTATCACCAAACAGAAGGTCATGCAACCAAAGAGTGTTATGGTTATGCCAATCACCTTCGGTGGGTTGTCGATCAACACCCGATCAACTAGGAGCATCGATCACCTGAACCTTGTCATCCCCCTCCTCCCCTAGTGGCACATCGAGACAAAGATAAATTTCAATTTGATTGGTGAATAATGATGCCCCCCCCGGACAGCATCAAAAGGCTTCACCATCCCGGAGTGAAGCCAATAGGGAAAGGGATAGAGGTAAAGAAAAGGCTAAAGATCCTCCTAAAGGGACCGTCAGCATGATTTGGGGGATCTATAGATGGAGACTCCAATAGGGCTCAGAAGACTTGTAACTACTCGGCCCGTCGACTTGACCCCTCGGCCCCTTTGGCGGCCAAATTCCATTTTTGGTGGCCCAACAGCTTGGCCCCTTTGGTCATCGACCGTCGACCATCGTTACTCACAAGAACTTCCCACCCCTGGCCAGTGGATTTTTACCTTCCCCAGGATTCGAACTTTAGACCTCCAGGCTAAGTACTAGAGTTTATGAATCCTAGTAACCAAGTGAGCTACACTCACTTGGTTACCAGGATTCATAAACTCTAGTACTTAGCCTGGAGGTCTAGAGTTTGAATCCTGGGGAAGACAAAAATCCACTGGCCAAGGGTAGAAAGTTCTTGTGAGTAACGACGGTCGACGACCAAAGGGCCAGGTTGTTGGGCCGCCAAAAATGGAATTTAGCCGCCAAAGGGGCCAAGGGGTCGGGTCGACGGGCCGAGTCGTTACAATAATTATGAATCCTGGTAGCCAAGTGAGTCGCGCTCACTTGGCTACCAGATTCAAGGAACCTTTGTACTTGTCCTGGAGGTCAAGGGTTCGAATCTGGGGAAGGTAAAAAACCCACTGTCGGGAGTGGGAAGACTGTAGGGCACGACCTAGAGAGCCACCTGATGGGGCTAGAGGGGTCGTGTCGCTACATAAAAAGGCGCCTTTTTATTGTAACGACCCAGCTCGTTGACCCGGCCCCTTGGGCGACCAAATTCCATTTTTGGCGGCCCAACAACTTAGCCCCTTTGGTCATCGACCGTCGACCGTCGTTACTCACAAGAACTTCCCACCCATGGCCAGTGGATTTTTGCCTTCCCTAGGATTCGAACTCTAGACCTCCAGGCTATGTACTAGAGTTTATGAATCCTGGTAGCCAAGCTCACTTGGCTACCAGGATTCATAAACTCTAGTACTTAGCCTGGAGGTCTAGAGTTTGAATCCTGGGGAAGGCAAAAATCGACTGGCCAGAAGTGGGAAGTTCTTGTGAGTAACGACGGTTGACGGTCGATGACCAAAGGGGCCAGGTTGATGGGCCGCCAAAAATGGAATTTGGTCGCCCAAGGGGCCAAGGGGTCGGGTCGACGAGCCGGGTCGTTACAAGACTCACAGCCAGAAATTAAAAAATTATTTAGTCGGCACTGGTAGAGAAAAAATAGTCGATCCCTTCATAAATTTTGGGCTTGAAGACTTAGAAAGAGTGGAAGATCCTTATGAAGACACACTGGTAATCCAATCATTAATTGCTAATTATAATGGATTTTTGTGGATATAGGCAACTTGATCAACATTATTTTCAAAAGTGCCCTCGACCAAGTGTATGTTGATGATGAAGAATTATAACCCATGACTACTGCCTTATTCGGATTTACTAGACACCAAGTGTGTAGGAACGCATTAGCCAGGTAGAGGGGAATGAATAGCCTTACAAATACAAACTCAATCTCTTGCTAGAGAGTTAGAAGCAAGAGATTGAGTTTGTATTTGCAAAGCTATTCATCCCTTCTAGCTAGCCAACACATTCTTATAATTGGTATCAGAATGAGGTTGCTTCAAATGGACTAACCATCTACTAAAGAAATAAGATGATGGTCAGATCTAGCATTTGCCTACCAAAGTTCGAGGGAGAGTTAACGCAATGGAAGAGAAAAATAGAAGTATACTTTAAAACATACTTTGATATTTTACTAACAATTAAATATGGTTTTGAAGTGCCTAAGGATGAGAACGGAGAAGAAAATGATGAACATCTTCGGAACAAGAAGCATCAGACTGAGTTCATGGCAAACGGTAAGACTGAGTTCCACCTGAGTGTACTACCGCCTCAAAAGGTCAATCAGATTAGAGCCTACAACTCAGCAAAAGAACTGTGGGAAAAGTTTCTGGAGCTGCATGAAGAGACTTCTGAAGCAAAACTAGCCAAGAGAGATATTCTAAGAAACTAACTCACCAACTTCTAGCTTGAAGAAGGAGAGAAACAGTTACTCAACTACATGCTAAACTCAAGGAGCTGATAACTAAACTCAACAATCTCAAAGAAATGGCAGCCAATCGAGACTCCTTAAGATATACTCTTAATGCCTTCTCGAGGACCCTGAACTGGACATTAATAATCGACTCCGCATCTCTAAGGATCTTCAGGTAAGTAGTTTAGAGAGCTTATTTTCTACCTTTAAATTACATGAAACCTGATGTGCAGGATTGAGAAAAGAAAAGGAGTATCCAAGTAAGAACTTAGCACTGAAAGCCGAAACCAATGAATCCGACTTAGATACATCCCTCAACAAGGATGAAAAAGTGTACATGGTAAGGAAAATTTCAAAGTTTTTTGGATCTAACAATTTTGATAAGAAACAAGCAGCAAAGCTACTTCGTAAGAAAAGAAATGATTGGTACTACAAAATGTTTGGTGCTACAATTTTAATAAGAAACAGGCAACAATTTTGACAACTAGTTTAACGCCTCCTATTAGTTTTTTATTTGAATTTGATTTATAACATAGATTTTGTAAGTTAATAAACTTTTCAAGTTCATTTATTTTATTTTTCTAATTTTCAAAATTTGTATTTAAATTTTTAAACTTTGAAAAAGTATTTTCTTTGTTTTTAAAATTCAAGTTAGAATTTAATTTTTGATTTTTTTGATTCAAGTTCTTATTTTTAAAGGTTAAAGAATTAATTTCTGAATTTTTTAAATTTTGGTTATTAATTAATTTTTAGTCATTTTTATTCAGATTAAATTGATTTATTAAATATTGATTAGATTAATCTGGATTAATTAAATCTAATTTGGGTAAAATAAAATAAGGTTTGGGTTGACTTCATCAAGATTAGGTAAATTTTAATTTTGATTATTAAGCAACTTGCTAGAACATGTTAATTTAGATTTCTCATGCAATTCTATCTTCTAGCATAATCTAAACCATGCAAGTCTAAAGCATTTAAATTTTTACTTAATTAAAGTTGATTTACCTTAGTTGCTCCCCCTAAATCCTTAGATTTTTTTTCTAGGCATTGACTCTTGTAGTGTGCATTCGATGTGCTCCTTTGATATTTGGACTCTTGGCTTGAGTTTCTCCTTTGCCTCCAATTATGCAGATAGACTTTTAGGATATTTACTTTTAATGCCCCTTTTCATTGCACTTAAAATATGTTATATGATATTTAAATTTGAATTTACAATATTACCTTTCGAATCCTCATTAGGATTCTCCCCCTTAACCATTACTATCTCAAATTAAGGGTTGGGCTCATATTTAGATTCAGATTCAGATCTAACTATCTCCTACTTTGCCATTAGTGCCATGAAGTTGATCTGATCTTGTTCTTCTGAGTCTGAATCTGAGGATGATTGTGGAGATTCAAATTCACCTTGGTCTTCTAGATTTGATTGGTTCTCGTGAATCTCAATGAGTCGAATCCAAAGATCGTAGGAACTTTCATACTTTCCTAACATATGCATAATATCACTAGGAAAATATTAAATAAGACTTTTATTACCTTTGTGTTTGCCTCAAGGATTCGAGATGGCTTTTTCAAGGTTATCAAGTCGTTGAAGCTCTCACTTCCTATGAATCATTCCATTGCTCGTCTCTAGTAGTTGAAATCATCTTGTTCGTATGGTAGAGGCTCATAGATGTTTCACCCTTCTTGAAGAATCATCAAGATTCTTGCAAAATTATATAAACAGCAAAAATATTTCCAAGATTTTGTCTTTGGATTAGCAGTGTAGTATGAAAGAAAATATACTAAATAGAAAAGAAAGAAAATGTAATGCATCGTTAGATCTTTCCAGAGCAATTGGCTCTAATACCAATTGTAGGATCGTAAAGTACCAAGAGGGGGGGGGGGTGAATCTCGATCATTCATAAAACTTTCTTTTTGTTTTCAAATAATAGAGAATAGAGAGTTAAGCAGTGGAAAATATGACACATTTTTCTTTTATTTGGTTCGGAGCCTTCGACGACTCCTACTCTAAGGCTCGCAGTCCTCGATCGCTCTGATAGGCAATCTACTATAATCCTTTCTCTGAAAGTCTTTCGGAGAAAGCAATGTTGTATAAGATGTAAGGGAGATTAGTAACAACCTACTAACTCTCTTTGCATGTGAAAGTACAAGTATGCAATAATAAAACAATATCGACACATAGTATAGAAGTTGAATGTGCAGTGTTAGAGAGCTTCTCAACAACATAGCAGTAGAGTGTGAGTTGATCATCAACACAGGAAGAGAGTAGAGTGAGTGGAAGAAGATCATATGAGCACTGGTCTCGTGCTCCTTATATAAGGCATGTTCAGTCGATTGAAAAATTGCTCAGTCGATGGATTGGTCGATTAAACCTCCTATTCAATCGACTGATCCCCAAGCATTTCCTTCTATTCACTGCTCGATTGTGCTTATCTATCGCTGTAATAAATGTGATCCATCAATCAATCCTCCTGATCAATCGATGGATAAAGCTTCCATCTGCGAACCCGTGCCATACCATATATGGATCCGTTGATCAATCTTGATGATTCGTAGATCGATCTCGATGATCTATCGACTGATCCCTCTGAATATACTAAATCTAGCACAGTCTGGTTGGTTCAGTAGACTAATCCCTTTGTTCAGTCGATCAAACCCATGGTCAATTCACTTTGACTAATCTGCATGAAAAGTTAGCACAACAATAACATGTAAAGAAATTAACCCTGCAAAATAGAGTTAACACAGGTATATAATATGCTTGAGTAAATGAAAGTACGATATGTCATGATCTAAACTTAGAAACCTCTGTAGGTTCTCTCATTATATCAGTGCCTAAGTTTAACCCCTTGGGGCACGACCTCACAACACTCTCTTCCATGACTTACCTCAACTCACCTGTCAAATATTGAGTCCACCAGACTTATTTGGACTTAATCTGCTCAGTGCTTGACCGCTGGATCCACTAAGACTTTTCCTGCAAAACTAGATTAGCACAACAACAATAATAGTAATGTAAATAGTATTGATAAACCTATTCTTAGATTTACCAAGATCCGTTGGTTCGGTAGAGTGCGCATGGTAGATTGGAAACATTCGGCTCAAACCTGCTTGGTACTCACTCCTCCAAGATTTTTAAGGTTACCTACCTTAGGATTTCCATTGCCTAGATTCACGCACTAAGACTTTTCACTGCCTGACTTCACTCATCAGGACTTTCACCAACCTAGCTTCACTCACTAGGGCCTGACTTCACTCACCAAGACTTCACCAACCTAGCTTTACTCACTAAGGTCAGGCTTTATGCACCAGGACTTTCCTTGCCTAACCTCCATTAGGACTAGTCACTTGGTAGATTTATTACCCCCTTGCCTAACCTCCAGTCAGGACTAGTCACTTAGTAGACTTATCACCAGATTAAGTCATGTAAGGATCGATTCCGTACGCTAGAGGGAGTGAATAGCGTTTCAAACTCTTTCATGAACCTGCCTTGTTACTAGCACAGCGGAATATACAATAAGCAACAAAAACAACGCTAACAATACCAGATTTAGTTGGTATCCACCCCGGCAGGGTGACTAATCCAACAATCCGTCGGTGGATCACTCCCCGGATAACCTCCGACTATCACGTGTCGCTCCTTGTGGGTGGAGAAACCTCACCACAACACCAAACAAAGCTCTGGACACGAAGACTACTAACTTGCCCTTAACCAAGACAAGTTTCGTCAAGAAACTCAGCCACCACGAAGTCCTCTTTAAATAGGACTCGGGGCTGATTTCTCGCTACCAGTCGACTGCCCCCGGGGCAGTCGACTGGTGCCAGCCAAATTCGACCGTTGACACCCCCAACGTTCGAATTTGCCAGCTCACCAGCCACCTACCAGTCGACTGCCCCCAGGGCAGTCAACTGGTCCCTAGCTGAAACCCTTCCCGAGTACATTCACACAGCACTCGACCCTCACGACTCGACTGACTCCTCCTCCGCAGCCTCGACTGTTGCCTTCGCGCCCTCTTCATCTTCAGCCCTCGTCCCTCGAATGCGCACGCAAGCCTCCAGCTTGCATCCATGCCACCCTTCACGTACGCCTCGAAGTCCGCGCCCATCAGCTCATCGTCCTTACACTCCATGGTCCCTCAGATGCGCACGCCAGCCTCCAGCTGGCCTCCATGCCATCCTTCACCGTACTGAGGCCGTCCAGTCATGTCCATATGCGTAACCTGTACAACCTACACACTCAACATACGCATATTAAATACAAGGGTAAACCTAACTTAAACCCATTGCCCAAACATCAAAACCCATGGTCACACCGGACCATCTTAGGGCCGATTGCTCCAACAATCTCCCCCTTTTTTATGTTTGGCAATTCGTTTAAGTTAGGGAAAGCAAGATAGTAGTAAATAGCAAAAATCATGCTAAATGAATGCATATGCAATGCATAACTGGATCCTATCCCAAGGCATCTCACACCTAACCCTCCAAGTTAGGAATTTTACACCTAGCCCTCCAAGCTAGGATTTTCACCACCTAACCCTCCAAGTTAGGATTTTCTACCAAATCGGGCTTTTTAAAGCTTCTCCCAAGCTCCCCCTTACACTAGACTTACAAAGGTTTTTTAAGAACCTCTCCAAGGTTCCCCTTATACCAAGAATGGAGCAACCATGCTCCCCCTTAATCTCAGCTCACCCTAAACCTAGGGTTTCTAGCAAAGGTAAGTTTAGTTTCCCAACTTAATCTCAAACTTCTCCCCCTTTGCCATACATCAAAAAGACCCCAATAATATCCCAATTATTGGTTCTTTTAATCCCCAATGATCCTAAACACAGTGTACTAGACCCCCATACACATGTTTCTTATCACTTGGACCCAAGTCAGCTGCTGGATACCCACACCAACCCTGACCAGTTGACTGCTCTAAGGGCAGTCGACTAATACTCCGATAATCAATTTTCTGGCCGAATTTCAGAAACGCGCCAGAAATTCCACAAATCTCCAATAATTTCTAAATTTCGTGGAGAACTTTGTGGTACCCATTCCTACTTGGGAAAAATACATCTACCCATGTATCTATCATCATTCCCATGTTTGACATAAAACTCAAAAATTTCAAAATGAAAATCAAGACAACTAGGAGGCAACCTCCCCCTTTACCCATGCCTTCTCCCAATTTTCATTTTTGAAGGGCTAAGTTCTACCCAACTTAACCTCCTAACACCAAGTTAGGTTCTTCCCAACCTAACACCCGAGTTCTTTTCCCTTTGAACACTATTAAAGGCTTGCTCCCCAAGCACCCTTATCCCTAGTGTCAATAAGAACTCAACAAAAGTCTAAAAACTCTAAAGTTTGCAAGCACGCTTGCTAGGATATACCCTATCCTAGAAAAATATGATATCATGGAAATATCAAGTGTGCTTGACTTTTGGTACACATCTAAGTTCCTTAAAAGATTTGGCATTTTGAAATTAAGTCATTATTCCTTGTATTTGCCTCTTCTAACCCTTTCAAATTGACATAAGGAATTGTCCTCAACTCTAAGGTTTATCCATAATTCCAAGTGTTTCTGAAAAACCCTTCAGAAATCACTTATTAACACTCTGCCCTCACTGATCAGTCGACTGCCCAAATGGCAGTTGACTGCAAAAACATACAGTGTGCATTTTGGCTCGGACCAGTCGACTGCCCCCAGGGCAGTCGACTGATACCTGATTTTCAGGTTTTCAGGTCGAAATTCAGAAATGCCCTAAAAATTCTACAAATCTCCAAAAATTATGAAATTTCGTGGGGAGATTTGTGAAGCCAATATCTACTTGGGAAAAATATGTTTCCAAATAAATGTACTCCAAATCCCAAGATTGGCACGAAATCCTACTTCTTCTAAAAAGTATCAAATGAGCTCGTCCTAAAAGTGATAATTCTCACTTCTCTTCAATGCATCCACTTCTCCTTGATCACAATTTTTTTCTACCACTGAAATACATGGTATTCCACCATTAAACCTTAATTTTGTGAATTCTTTCTCCTTTTTCACCTTTTCTCCCTAAATTCTCCTTTTGATGTGCCAAAATCTAGGATTAAGACTTACCCAAGTCTCTCAACCCTTTGTGGCACATTTCACCTAATTTCCTAAGGGAGAAACTTTTGAGATCCATTTATCATGGACCCCAAAGACTCCTAGAGCTCCCCCTTGAGCTCTTAGCCTTAGCCACCTCCCTAGGTGACTCGATCCATACTAGGCCACATCGGTGTGCCACCGGTGACTCTTGGCCTACAAAATTGACCTTTTTAACCTTGGACACCTTGTCCTTTGTTAGGTCACCCTTTTTATCCTTGGATGGCATTCCCTTGTCATCCTTGGACTTTTTCTCCTTACTAAGATTGTATGTTTTCCCAACATGCTTCTTTCCATTGCCCTTGGAGGTCTTAGATCGGTACCCCAGTCCCGATCTATCATAATTGGGTTTGATGCTACCCAACACCATGTCTAAGCCCTTAGACCCAACCGTGAATCTTTCTAGGGCTTTTTCTAATGTATCAAGCCTTGCCCTCAAGGCTTGATTTTTCTTCTCTAGACCTTTAATTTTGGAATTCATATGTCCACTATGGACATCCCTAGAACTACCCATTTTCTTAGGCACATTCTTTCCCTTCTTGGGATTAGTGTCATGATCTTTAGATACAAAGGTCCTAGATTTACCATGATGCATGCTTTTCTTAGAATATTGATCTACCTTGTTATCCTTAGTCCTATCATTATATTTAAAACCAAGGTTATGCACCATTAGGCAGTTTTCATGAAATCTAGCATGCATGGATGAACAATTTGCATTATTTCTAACATTCATGGAGGTATTTAGATTTAAGTGGCAAATTGACCTAGGGTTAAGAATTACCTCCCTTACCCTTGTAGTCCCTCCGTGTTGTGATCTTTGCTTCCTTCTCTCTTCTTTCTCCCATCTTCTTAGATGCTTCATTTTCTTGAGCTTTCCACTCATTGGGCATCTTGTGTGGTAGTGTCCTAGCTCTCCACACGTGAAGCATCTAATTTTCTTCTTAGCTTGAGCCTCTTTATTCCTATAACCCATGTTAGATTTAACCGAAATTGAAATGAGTTTAGATTTTACCTCCCTTTTACCTTTTAGGCACTTGTCTTTGTAGTGCCCCTTTTCATTGCACCCAAAGCATGTGATATGCTCTTTCAATTTGGCTTTGATGGAGGTGGAGGCTAGGTTGACTTCTTCTTCAACCTTGGAAGAGGTGGATGCTTCCTCTTGTTCTTGCATTAGTGAAGATCTTTCCTCCCCCTCAATTCTTGAAGTGGTGACCTCCTCCTCTTCTCTAGATGAGGTGGATGACCTCTCACTTTCTTCTTCCACTTCACTTGATGAGATGGTCGATTCTCCTTCTTTTTCTTCTTCTTGAACCATTTGACTCATCCCTTTGGGCTCCTCTACTCTTTGAGTTATTGTAGGGTTCTTGTGCACTTCTTCCAATTTATTGCACAACTCATATGCATTCTTATAACTCCCTACATTGCTCAAAACATTGTTTGGCAAAAGATTTACTAAAATACTCATTACCTTTTCGTTTGCCTTGGAATAGGCTTGTTGCTCTTGAGTCCAACATCTAGGACGAAGCTTCTTGCCGTGCTTGTCCTTTGGAATTTCGAAGGGCTCATTTATCATCATCAAGCACTCCCATTCCATACCCAACCATGTCTCCATTCTCGATTTCCAATACCCAAAATCCTCATGGTTGTAGGCCGGCGGAGTGTAAATATTTTCACCCAACTTGTCCTCCATAGCTTTCTCCTCTAGCATATGCTCCCTCGGTGGTTAGTCCGATCAAGAGCGGTCCTTCGCTCTGATACCAATTGTAAGGATCGATTCCGTACGCTAGAGGGGGTGAATAGCGTTTCAAACTCTTTCTTGAACCTGCGTTGTTAGTAGTACAGCGGAATATACAATAAGCAACAAAAACAACGCTAACAATACCAGATTTAGTTGGTATCCACCCCGGCCGGGTGACTAATCCAACAATCCGTCGGTGGATCACTCCCCGAATAACCTCCGGCTATCACGTGTCGCTCCTTGTGGGTGGAGAAACCTCACCACAACACCAAACAAAGCTCTGGACACGAAGACTACTAACTTGCCCTTAACCAAGACAAGTTTCGTCAAGAAGCTCAACCACCACGAAGTCCTCTTTAAATAAGACTCGGGGCTGATTTCTCGCTACCAGTCGACTGCCCCCGGGGCAGTCGACTAGTGCCAGCCAAATTCGACCGTTGACACCCCCAACGTTCGAATTTGTCAGCTCACCAGCCACCTACCAGTCGACTGCCCCCAGGGCAGTCGACTGGTCCCTAGCTGAAACCCTTCCCGAGTACATTCACACAGCACTCGACCCTCACGACTCGACTGACTCCTCCTCCACAGCCTCGACTGTTGCCTTCGCGCCCTCTTCATCTTCAGCCCTCGTCCCTCGAATGCGCACGCAAGCCTCCAGCTTGCATCCATGCCACCCTTCACGTACGCCTCGAAGTCCGCGCTCATCAGCTCATCGTCCCTACACTCCATGGTCCCTTAGATGCGCACGCCAGCCTCCAGCTGGCCTCCATGCCATCCTTCATCGTACTGAGGCCGTTCAGTCAGGTCCATATGCGTAACCTGTACAACCTGCACACTCAATATACGCATATTAAATACAAGGGTAAACCTAACTTAAACCCTTTGCCCAAACATCAAAACCCATGCTCACACCGGACCATCTTAGGGCCGATTGCTCCAACAAGTCAAACTTGACCAAACTCCAATAAACATCTTGTTAAATAAATATCAAAACTCTAGAGGTCAATTACACCAATAGATATTCTGATCAAAACTGGGTGAGTCGGAGACTTAATCGTTAAATTAAGGAAACTTGCAACACTTTAAGAAAGCACGGGCTTAAATTGAACCCGAGTAAATGCCTATGCGTGAAGATTGGATGATTCCTCGGATACATGATGATCAAGCCAGGAATTGAAGTTAACTCGGAAAAAATTCAAGCGCTTCAGGATATAGGCCCTCCTCGCAACCTTAGAGAAGCTGAATGTCTAGTTGGTCATATAACGACCCTCTCTCACTTTATTTTCCAGTTGGAGGACAAGAGTCTTCCATTTATCAAAATATTGCGCAAAGCTTCCAAATTTGAATGGGACGAAAAATATGATCAGGCATTCACCAAGCTTAAGAAATAATTATCCAGTCTGCCGACTCTCTCCAAGCCAGTCAGAGAAGAAAAGTTATTATTATACCTATCGATGGCTAAAAATGCAGTTGGCTCAGCCCTACTACGGGAAAAAGGTAACACACAATATCTCATTTATTTCATTAGTCATTTATTGAAGGATGCAAAAAGAAGGTATAACACCTTGGAAAAATAGGCCTTTGGGTTGGTTTTGACTGCTTGACGGTTAAGACCATATTTCCTTCCTTGTCAAATTACAATCCACACCAACAATAGTTTGGGACGTATGTTAATAAATCCAAAGGCTTCAAGCAGATTGATTAAGTAGATAATGGAGCTCAGTAAATATGTTATTTAATGTCAACCCCGAACAACCATTAAAGCTCAAGCCTTGGCAAATTTCATAACAGAGGTAGTAAGTCCTGAATCAGATGGGACATGGAAAATATTTGTTGACGGATCATCCACTCGGTAGGGGAGCAATGTTAGAGTGCTATTGATTTCAAGTTGATGTCTTACAAGTGTCTATGCAGCTCAGTTTCCAGGATTCTAATAATGATGCTGAGTATGAAGCCCTACTCGTCGGTCTCCAAGCCGCCAAATGGGTTGGCGCATCTCGAGTCCTCATTCATTCAGATTTACAATTAGCCTCGCAATAGATAGAAGGAGGTTATGAAATCTAAAGCAATAGCAAAAAAAAGTATGTAAAGGCCATCGCCTGACTAAAAGATGATTTCCAAGAAATCATACTATAGAAAATTCCCCAATTAGAGAATTTGAAGGGAGATGAACTCATCAAGATGGAAATACTCTTACTACCTGGACTTTAGAAGATTCAACTTCACTACATTGCTCATTGTGCAAGTTGATCGGGAGGCTAATAGAGGAGAATCAACTAACTGGAGAATCCCTTTCATTTCTTTCCTTCGATATGAGGTACTACCTCCCAAGTTAGAGTAGGCTTGGCTGTTATGAGAAAGGGCTCCTTGATTCACTCTTATTGGTGATCACATATATAGACAAAATTTCTCTCGACCCCTCCTTAAATGCCTTAGACCCAATGATACTAAGTATGCCATACAGGAAATTCATGAAGGCATATGCAAAAATCATATAAGGGGTCAAACACTTGTGAGAAAAGTTCTTTTAGCTAGTTATTTTTTGTCGACCTTATAAGCCGACACCGTCAAATTTGTATCACTTTGTGAGCATTGCCAGAAATATCAGTATATTTCTCATCATTCAACGGAGCTTCTCAAAACTTCAACTATTTCTTATCCCTTCGATCAATGGGGGATGGATATAGTGGGACCCCTGCCGACTAGATAACAACAGATGAAATTTCTTTTAGTTATCGTTAACTACTTTTCTAAGTGGGTTGAAGCGCAAGCCGTATCTTGAATAACTGAGGAGGTAGTAATAAAATTTTTATGGTAGAATATAATATGTTGATTCAGAATTCGACACAAGCTTCTCTCTGTTAGTAGTAGGTAGTTTCAAGGATGCAAGATTCGAGAATGATGTGAAAGGTTTAGCATTCAATAGGTCTTTATCTCAGTAGCTTACCTACAAAGTAATGGATAGGTATAGATAAGCAATCGGGAGATCATTTGAGGACTCAAGATTAAGCTTGACCATGTATAGGATGTTGAGGCAATCTATAGTCCGTAGGACCATGTGTTTTGATGTTTGGGTAAAGAGTTTAAGTTAGGTTCACCCTTGTATTTGATATGTGTATTTGAGTGTGCAGGTTCTACATGATACACATAGACTTAACTTGATGGTTTCAGGTCTGGTGAAAGATGGTGCATCAGAGGGATCGTGTACAAGGCAACAACGATGAGCTAAGGGAAGCATACTGTGAGGCATATGCGAAGGATGGCATGGAGACGAGCCACAAGCTTGTATGCATCCGATGAACCAGAGCCCAAGCGAAGAAGGCTTGAAGGCAATAGTCAAGGCTGCAAAGAAGATTCAAGTGAGTCATGAGGGTTTGAGTGCGAGTGAACTGTACTCAAGAAGGGAAATCCTAGGTTTAGGGTTTGAGCAGTCAACTGGTATGGGATCAGTCGATTGGTTGAGGGCACAGAAAGATCAGTCGACTGATCTGTTTATGTAGTCGACTGGTGTCTGCTGAATTCGAATGTTGGACTGTAACATTAGAATTCGACAACTATCAGTCGACTGATTTTCGCACAAGTTGACTAATAACGACTGGATCAGCAAACGAGTTCTATTTGAGAGAACTCAGTTTGCTTGAGTAAAGTTGACGAAATAGAGGTGGTTAACCCCTATGAGTAGTCTACCAAGCTCTTGTATGCATGTGCGGTATTGTGGCGAGGTTTCTCCACCCACAAGGAGCTACACGAGAAAGCCGGAGGTTTTTCAGAGATTAATCCACCGATGGATAGAGATCATCCACCTTATGGATAGCCGTGGAGTAGGAGCGTCATCTCTAAACCACGTAAATCGATTTGTCTCATCTTGTTAGTATTTTAGTTAATTGTATTTTTGCTTGCGCATACTAATATTGTAGGAAGAGAACCAACGATTTGGGGGCAACGCCTATTCACCCCCTCTAGACATCCATCCGACCCCTACAAGTAGTATCAGAGCATGTCCTCTCCATTGGACTAACCGTCGAGGAAGCAAAGAAGATGACCAATTTTGTTGTTTCGCTAAAATTTAAAGGAGGACTACACGACATCACCTTTTAGATGGTGAAGATGAAGACCTTCTTCAAGATGGATTAGAACACAAGTATGCCTATCTAAAAACCATTCGAAGTCCTAAGAGATAAGAAAGGGAAGAAGTTCCGACCAAGATATTGGACTAAAGAGTAACAATCACGATCAAAGGCACATAATAAGGTAATATCGATTTTGCTAATGATGTGATGAGTCGTATAGATACTAATGAGAATGCCCACGAATTGTGGAGCAAAATCAAGATGGTTCTATGTGAAGAACCAAAGCTTACATACGAAGAAGAGCCCAAAGAGATAAGTCAAAATGATCATAAAGTGGCTCATGTAGAAGAGAAGAAAGAAGAAGAAGCATCATCCAACTCCGACAATGATGAAATCACATTCATGAGTGCGGATGAACGATCTATAGCATCCAAGGTTGAAGAGAAAGCCAAGACAAATGAAGAAGAGATCTTGGAAGTCAACCTTGTGAGTACTTCCACCAAAGTAAAATAAAAAAATCACATCATTTGCTTTGGGTGTAATGAAAAGAGATACTACAAGGATAAATGTTCAATGAATAAGAAAAAGGAGGTTAACCCTAAACCTGACTCAATTCTTTTAAATTCTAATATGGGTTGTAGGAAGGAGAAGATGAAAATTAGATGCTTCACATGTGGTGAGTGAGGCCACTACCACACTAAATGCTCAAGGAAAAGAGAATTCAAAAATTTGGAGCATTTGAAGAAATGGGAAATGAATTTGAAGAAGAAAAGTTCATATTAAGGGAGAGTTACAAAGGTAAAAGGGAAGATATATCCTATTTTTAAATGCAATCAAAATTGTTGTTTTACCATGCATGCTAATAATATTTATCATGCTCCCATGCATAATTTCAAATTTAAATATCATGATTAGAATAGGGTAAATGTAGATCAATATCCTAGGCAATCCATGCATCAAGATAAGCCTAGAAGCATTAACCTAATGATTAAAGCATTAATCCCATGAAGGGGAGAAACATGCCTAGAATGGGTAGGTCTAGGAATGTCCAAGGTGGATATGTTGATTCTAGGTTTAGAACCCTAGAAAGTTAAATGCAGCTTTGAAGGCAAAGCTTGATAGAATGAGTTACCTAGGGAGGTGGCTAAGTTTAGGAGCTCTAGGGGAGCTCAATGAGCCAATTTGGGACACATGATCAATGGATCTCAGGTGGTTACTACTTGGGAGTCTAGATGGGCCATGAAATGTGCCAAAGGGTTTGGAGATGAATTTGAGTCTCAAACCTAAGGGATTGACACATGTGGTATGTGTTTCATATAAGAAATATGATATTGGGGTCATATTGCATGAAAATTAATTTTTGATGTATAGATGCCATATAAAAGAATGCTAGAAATGCAATGTGGGTTGGTGTGGGCAAATACATCAAGAGGAGGTCAAAAATAGGACTTTAGGTCAAGATTATTTAAACTAGTTAGCTAGTTTTGGATTTTGTATCAATCATAGGATTCAAAATATGTATATTTTTAAATGTATTTTTCTTAAGTAGACATAGATATCATAGTACTCTCTATAAAATTTAGAAATTTGTAAAGATCTGTGGATTTATTGGTGCATTTCTGAAATTGAATTCAGAATGCAAAAATGGGCTGATATAGGGTGTCAGTCGACTGGTGCAAAGGATCAGTCGACTGGTAACAGTGCTTTCAAGAGTGAAAAAGCTAATGTAACATTCTTTCGACGGGATCGATCAACTACAGCAGGGTGTCAGTCAACTGATATATGTTGAAACTATTTTTTAGCAGTCAAAAAGTGTTCAAATGATGGTAAATATTGTATAATCTTATGGGCGGTTAATTCATCATGTTTATGATCACTTGAGGTTAATGAATCTAATAATTGGGATATGTTGGGAGTTTTTTTATATATGGCAAAGGGGGGAATTAAGATTTAATTGAGAAAACCTTATGTACCTTTGCAAGAATCCTGGCTCAAGGGGGAGCTTAGGTGAAAGGGGAGCTTTGTTATTTAATTATTAGCAAAGGAAGAGCTTTGTGATAGGTTCTTAAAAAGCCCTTGGTAATTCTAAGTGTAGGGGGAGTCTTGGGATAGGTTCTTAAAAAGCCCTTTGGTAAAATTCCTAATTTAAGGGGGAGATTAGGTGTTGAGGAACCTTATGATAGGATTCCATGCATTATTTGCATTGCATTTGCATATGCATTGGTGGTGTAAGTCTAAGGTGTAGCCTTAGCAATGTAAGTCCAATTTATTAACATGTTTATTTGCTATATGTTTTCTCTAACTTAAACATATTGTTAAACATCAAAAAGGGGGAGATTGTTGAGACAATCTATGATTCGTAGGACCATGTGTTTTGATGTTTGGGAAAAGGGTTTAAGTTAGGTTCACCATTCTATTTGATATGTGTATTTGAGTATGCAGGTTCTGTAGGATACACATAAAGTCAACTTGATGGCTTCCGATCTGGTAAAGGATGGTGCATCCAAGGAACCGTGGGCAGGGAACAACGATGAGCGAAGAGAAGCGTACTTCGAGGCATACACGAAAGATGGAATGGAGACGAGTCGCAGGCTTATATACATTCGAGGTACGAGAGCCAAAGCAAAGAAGGCTTGAAGGTAATAATCAAGGATGCAAAGAAGAGTCAAGTGAGTCATGAGGGTCCAAGTGCGTGTGAAATGTATTCAAGAAGGAAAATCCTAGGTTTAGGATTTTACCAGTCGACTGGTATGGGATTAGTTGACTGGTTGAGGGCACAGAAAGGTCAGTCTGATCTTTCTATACAGTCGACTGGTGTTGACTGAATTCGAACGTTGGGCTAAATATTCGAATTCGACAGTTGTCGGTCGATTGGTGTTGACACCAATCAACTGGTAATGGCTGGATTATCAAACGAGTTCTATTTAAAAGAATTCAATTTGCTTGAGTAAGGTTGATAAAATAGAGATGGTTAACCCCTATAAATAAAAGAGTCAATCCTTGAGCCTTTCAAGTAGGTGACCTTATATAACGCAAATGAAGTCGGTTGGAGATGTTAGCAAGCTAGAGCCACAGTGGGGTGGTCCATATAAGATTACCACCAAGTTGAATTCCAAGAGTTACTACCTGCAAAACCTTAAAGGAAAAATGCTGGATCGACCATGGAGTGCAAGCCACTTACAACCCTACAAAACTCAGTAGTTTTATAAGTATCTTTTGTGTACTCTCCTTTTTGCTATAAATTGACTAACATGTGCAATCAGCTCTTTTGAATGAAAAACTCAAGTAAGTTGGAGTTTCTTCAACCAAATAAATAAATCCCAAAGTGCTCTTAAGGGCTCAACCTCCTTAAGCGGGAGCTAACCAAAGCGCTGAAGTGCTCTTAAGGGCTCAACCTCCCCGAAAAGGAGCTAACCAAAGCACCAAAGCCCTCTTAAGAGCTCAACCTCCCTGAGTGGGAGCCAACCAACACGTCGAAGTCTTTAGTTGAGTATCCTGAGTGTGTTTGATTGGATCATATTGTGGCTTTCGGGATGGGGCCGAACTACGACCTTACAGTCAGTATCATACCCTTTGGGCAATGGAATATCATGGTCAATTCCTATTGCAATTCTAGGCAAAAAAAAATACAATGTTTGCTCAGTTGAAATTCTCAGTGACTATGCTGACAAGGTTGAATCCTATATGTAAATAATAAGGCATCTTCAAATAAAATACAAAATGTGCAGAAGTTTTCTTACAAAAATAGACTTTCTTACCAATGGTTGCTTAGCTACCCATATACTAATCCTTCCTAACTGAACAATCTTTATCATTTATTAGTCTTCTCTGAATAGCCTATTCTTATCGGATGCCCTAAATTACGTATGGGAGCTCCTACCAAACCTTGTGCAAGTCAATGAATTCCAGGGAGGTGTCAGACGTGATCAATCTTGCTTTGAATACTTGCTTAATAGCCCCCTCAAAGCCTTGTTCAAGCATATTTCATACTTGCGCACCATGTGAGTCGAAATACTCTTGTGATTGCAAGAAGTCGTGCTTGTCTGCTTAGCGATCTTCTTCTCCAACGTTATAAGCTACTAGCTTAGCTTTTACGAGCTCCAGTTGAATAATGGCCTCACCCCAACTCTTTATTTCCTTAGTAGCTTGGACCTTTAAGGCCTCTATGGCTTCTACCGCTTGAGCAAGTTGGTAATGCAGATCAAATATACCTTTCTCTAGACTCGAGATTCTTTCTTCTTGTCGGGCGATCAATGTCACCCGAGTGGTCACTTGGACCTGTAGTTGCTCCTGCTCGACCTCCAAAGGAATCACCTAGGTTTATATAATATCTTGCTCTTTTGTAGTTATTGCCTCCAAATCCACTCTCAAGCGGTGATGTTGGCCTGGGCAGCTTCTAATTCCTCTCTCAAACGAGCTGATAGTCTCAATTGTAGTTGTGCTTCCTCATGAACATGTGTGCCATCTTTGCC
This sequence comes from Boesenbergia rotunda, assembly GCA_024364735.1. Classification (NCBI taxonomy): domain Eukaryota; kingdom Viridiplantae; phylum Streptophyta; class Magnoliopsida; order Zingiberales; family Zingiberaceae; genus Boesenbergia; species Boesenbergia rotunda. Next base: position 108,419 of record JAGFNQ010006799.1, on the reverse strand, counting down.
TCAGCTACTTCTACTGCTCGGCTAGGTTCTATTGCTTTGGCTTGCAGGTCTTCCACTTGTTGCTGCAACACCTGAATGTGTCTCACCAAGTGGGGCACCCAATTGTGAACCTCCAAATGCTCCGACCAAAGATATATAAAACAAGAACACAAGAGTGAGCAGGAGAATTAAGGTTTTTTCTCTGGCAGCAAGCACGAGCTACATACCTTCAACAAAGTAAAATTTGAACAGCGACTAACTTCCAGCAAATCAATGATCTTTAATTCCTCTGAATAGTGTTGGACCTTATCAAGGATAATAAGTTGGCTCGCCTCACATTCTCAACCGAGTGATCATATTCTGGTAGTCCCGACTTGGCCAAACTAATGTCAAAGGGAAGCCTCACAACAGTGCTGCTCGGTTTCGAGATAGTGGCGATCTGGGTGAGCATGTCCTGGCTTAGAGGATAAGGGATCGTTGTCTCAGCTAGGAGCGTGTCTAGAATGTCTGAATGGATGAAAGTGCTCCCCGGGTTACCTGATTTTGTCCCAAGATGATCACTATAATGTGAAGAAGTCAACGGTCTAGGAGATAGAGCAGGATAACTAGATATCAAAATAGGCTCCGAAGAAACTACTAGGGGTTTTGCCTCATCTCTGCTTCGAATTGGCATCGAGGGGCATTTCCATTTTGGACGTCGCTCGGTGAACAATATTTTGGCATGGAAGTTGTGCTAGTCAGGGCCTCCGGGGGGTTGGGGGGCGGAGTTTTCTTATCTATTGTTTCTTCAATAGTGACCATCTTTTCCCCCGCTCGACGCCTCGAGGTTTCCCAAACGAGCGTGCTATCCATCATAGAGGGAAACATGGGTGTTGTAGGAGTGTGTGTTGTCTCCTCGACTGGTCGGCTGGAAGGGACTAACTCATAGCCCATCCCCATTGGGAACCTCTTAAGTGGTAGGTCAACTGAACTCTCTGCGACGCTAACCGCATCATCCAAACTTCTAGTGTCAAGAGTGCCTCTAAATATTCTAAACTTCATTTCGTCTATTTGCTGATTGAAGCATTCGATATCATGGCAGCTGCACCCAAAAATTACTTAAGTTAGTTTTCATAGAAGATAACATATTTCAACATGGCTAACCGAGCGGCTCTGTTAAATCGACGACATTCAGACTCAACCAAACCCAATAGAGTGGGCCTTAATTTTAATCAACTTGGTGGCGTCAAATCACATATTCGACAAAATCTACACTGCCCTTTTATACTCAGGGTGTCTTTCGTATCGTTCGAGCGACAATTGCTTTGGCAACTCTATTTGCCAGCCAGTGGGGGAAAGTCACCGGTTGAATCGGCTTTAAGTAGAAGAATTGATTCTTCCATCGCTTGTGTGATGAAAGAAATCCATCCAAAAAATGGAGACCCTTCTGACCCATGAAGAAGAACACTCCGAGTTCCATTTGTTTGGGATAATAAAAATAATGAAAACAAACAGGTGTAAGGGGAACTTGGTATAACCTAAAAATGATGATTATATAACAAAGGATTCAGAAGGCGTTGGCTGTCAATTGATGCAAAGGGATGCGAAAATAATTTGACATGTCAACATAAAACTCCGGGATTGGAAACCTAAGGTCGCCCACAAGTTTCCTGTTAAAGATGAGACAAATCGACGGTGGTGAATACAACACTAGATCCATATTTGATAACCAAATTCAGTATTCCGATGAAATGCCAGAGGTTACCTGCATCTCCTCCCTAGAATCACTTGTAAGGATCGAATGAGTTACCTTATACCAGAGATAGAAGGGATGCACCCGTGCCATAGAGAAAAGAAGACCGCCAAAGCGAAGGAAGGACAAAACAATTGTGAATGGCAAACTTACAACGATTGTCGAAGGACAAGTGAGGTTGCTGGTTGTGATCGTAGAGAGCTTTTGCGAAGATGATGCATCTTTTCTACAAAGTCCTAATTTATCCTATCCTCCAAGCGGCGGGAGCCATCGGATCAAGAATGGAAAAGGGTGGGATCATCTCTCCACCATTTGATCTAGTATGCTGATTGATGTTAATCATTAACCTGCGAATGACTCTTCGATCCCCCCCCCATTTAATGACCCGTCCAATCATTAGGCAAGAAGGTGATGGATCGTCTAGGCGTGCTAGAGGGGGGTGAATAGCACTTTTCGGATTGGATCTCTACAAATTCGTTAGCGCAGTGGAAACAATAATATGCAAATTAAATAAGAAATAAACCAATGCTAAGAACCTGGTTTACTTGGTATCCACCCCGGTCGGGTGACTAATCCAAGAATTTGTCGATGGATCAACCCCCGGATAACCTCCGGCTAGATCTGTCACTCCTTGTGGGTGGAGAAACCTCGCCACAAACACTTGGAAGCTCTCTGATCACAATAGACTACTAACTCACTTTACCCAAGCGAGTTTCGTCGAAGAAGATAGATGGAAACGAGCCCCCTTTAATAGGGCTCGAATCTGAAACAGCCGCTACCAGTCGATTGCCAAATGGCAGTCACCTTAGTCCCACTCAGATTCGATAGTTATAACACAACGTTCGAATCTGTCAGCCTGTTCCAGCCTATACCAGTCGACTGCCAATAGGCCAGTCGACTGGGACACCCTTAAGCCTAGGGTTTCACTCCCGAGTACAAGTCCCTCCGCACTCAAACCCTCCCGGCTTAGACCCCTGAGTACAAACACACATACTCAGACCCTCACAACTCAGTTGACTCTTCACCAGAACCTTGACTGTTACCTTCACACCCTCTTCATCTTTGGCCCTCGTCCCTCGGATGCGCACGCAAGCCTCTAGCTTGCCTCTATACCACCCTTCACGTACGCCTCGAAGTCCGCGTCCCTCGGGCTCATCATCCCTGCTATCCAACGGTCCCTCGAATGCACACGTAAGCCTCCACCTTACCTCCATGCTATCCTTCACCTGAAGACATCAACCAAGTCCATGTGTACCTGTACACCTGCATACTCATGTACACATATGAGAACAACACAAATCCTAACTTAATCATATTGCCCACACATCAAAAATATCATGATCCTCCAGATCATCTCAGGGCCAATTGCCCCAACAATCTCTCCCTTTTTGATGTGTGACAATATGTTAAGTTAGGTAAACATTATAGCAATAACAATAGCAAAAGCAATTGAAATTCAAGCATATCACACAAGAGGCAACCTCCCCCTTAACCTATGCTTTCTCACAAATTTCAATTCTTATCGCTAATCCCAAAGTTAAGTTTCCCAAAACTTAAACTCTACAGTATCAAAGTTAAGTTTCAACCCAAACCTAACTTATCGCTCAAATTTCTCCCCCTTTGACACCATCAAAAGATTGTCCCAAGCAACCCTACCCCTAGTGCCAAATAGAACTAACCATATTTGAAAACCCCTCAAAAATCACAAATTCACAACTGCCCACACTACCAGTTGACTGCCCCCAGGCAGTCGACTGATACGCAGTTTTTCAGAATTTCAACCGAAATTCAGAAACGAATAAAAAATTCTAAAAAATCCGGAAAAATGTGAAACTTTGCAACACGATTGTTAAGTATTTTCTACCTAGAAAAATTTGGTTCATGGAAAACATCAACCGTGCTTGACTTTTGATACAAATCCAAAACTTTCAATTAATGTCAATTTTGTATCAACATTGAAATCCAATCATGGTATCCTATAGGTTTCCACTTTCTATCAACTTCATTTGATATTTAAAATGATTCCCAAACTTTCCTTTTTCATATAAATGTATCTTTGACAAGAGCTCCCCCTCTTTCCCTCTTGAGTCTAAATCATCCCTTTTATATATAACACCACTATTCGATTTTCAATCAACCCATATTAGATGATATAACAATATAAAATTTCAAATATATCATGAACACATATCATGAAGGCAATTTTCAAAACATCATTTAGCATGATAAATGTCAATAACCCAATAGAAAACTAATGAAACAAGTCACATGCCATAAATCTACAAAATGAAGTAATACATAGATTTTATGCAATAAACATAGACATAGTCATGCATATGGCCTGAAAGTGTATCTAGGGCCAAAGCCCTGAAGTCATCCAAATGAGTACAATCATCAAAATAGAAGGTGTTTGAGAGGTATAATACAACAATCAATGAAAATACTCTCAACACTGAAAACTCCCAAAAGTTGCACCATTGATCAGAAAAACATGTGATCGTCACCGCCTGGAGGTGGAGGAGGAGGAGGACCCTGAAATGCGAGATGCCACTGCTGCATCATCTCGTACATATCGTCCTGGCGGTAGTAATCCTATCAACTTTTTGCCTCAAGCCGCTGCTCTGCCGGCCGAAGTTCATGACATCCTCACGGATGACATGAACATCCTCCTGAAGTGTGTGTACTTCGGACCGGAGCTGGGTGTACTACACGTGTGACTAGCTCAGCGGGCTCCTCATCTGCGTCAGCGGCCTCCGGGCGCTCCCTCCAAACAAAGTCCCCTGTCTACACTCAATACCTGCCAAGGACAATTGGCGCGTGCCAATCTGATCATAGTCCTTTGCAGGTGTCTAACCTGACCTCTACCCACATGGATACCAAAACGTAAATGAAGAAACTCGGTTAGGATGTGGCAGAAGGGCATATATATCTTCCCATTGACACTATGGGAAGAATGGCAAATAGCACTAAAACTGTAGGGAGACATCAATGTCCAACCTCCTCTCTAAAGCATACATCATCACCAAATGTGGGAGTCTTACCTTAGACCTCCCCTTGGTGACAATCGGCAAGATGCACTCGACGACGACCTTATACAAGACATGGCTAAATGGTCTCATAGGCTTAGCATCAAAAAGACACTCTGAGTCATTTCTATGTCTTCTGAAATAATCCATGTGAATCTGATCAATTGTGACTCCAGGAAACTCTAAGGGTTCAACAACAGTAGGAAAGTAGACAGATGCATTGTTGAACCCGACACTGTAGGAACTCGGTTAAGCCCATGACAGAGAAGGGATAGGAACACCATCAACTCGAGACTCATACAAATTTCTATCAGAGTCAATACAGGTCAAATTTATAAAACTCAACATAAGGTCAATCTATGTCATGCTGCGGGCAAAACCAGCGATCAGCTGAAAATGAGTGATCATTTCAGCTAACTGGGGATTTTTCTTGAAAGTAAGTCTTGTTCAGGTATCTGTAATTATTGCCACGAACTCATTTTCTTCAAAATGCTTCTTACACTCCAGGGACCTAAACCTGGACTCCCCCTGACCTTGTCGGATGATCCTCACCCCTAGGTCTCTTAGAGGCCATTCTAGACACAATACATACCCATGCATGTCAAGACAACCCCCCCCCCCCCAAAAGGAAAACATCAAAGAATCATGCGAAAAATCATGTTATGCCAAAATATGGTTTAACCGAGAAAAATAAACCTTAAAATGCAATACCTTTTCATTCTCCTCATGATTACTTGATTTTGAGAGTATGGCTTGAAGAAGAGGGGTTTCAACAAACCCTAGAATAGATCGAGGTTGGAGGATGACTTAGAAAGGTTTTTAGGGCTTGGAGGAGCCTAAGATCGAAGGAGGAGCTTGGGAGAGGTGAATATCGCCAGGAAATCGCAAAACCTAGAGTTTGGCTTTCCCCGGCCCGCTTTCCTTTTATAAACCTGCGTCCCAGTCGACTGGTATTTGGCAGTCGACTGGCCAGAGTGTAATTACATTCTGTGGGTTTTCGCATGACTGCCTATTTGCCAGTCGACTGGGCCAGAGTGTAATTACATTCTGTGGTTTTCCAGTCGACTGGCCTCTGCCAGTCGACTGGTATCTGTTTTCAGATTCTCAATCCGACTTCAGAAATGTCTAACTAATTCACAAATTCCCAAAAATTATGAATTCTTGTGGGAGATTTGTGGATCCTATATATACCTGGAAAAATATAATTCAGCCAAAAATTTTAATTCCAAGATTGTACAAACTTCGAGTTTCTTAAAATGTATCATGAAACCTTTCCAAAAGTTCTAATTTTGACCTCACCTTGATGCTTCTTCCCATACTCATTCAAATCCATTCATAGCATCAAGTTATATGGTTTTAGGCATTAAAACCGATTTGCCTCAATTAAATCCCAATTTCACCTTTTTCTCTATAATCCTCCCTTTAGTGTGCCAATTCTCTAGGATTAAGACTATCCTTAGCCTTTTAAACCTCTTGGCACACCCTATAGTCCTTTTCAATCTCCTAGAAGGAAACCACCTGAGATCCATTGACCATGGAACCACTTTGGCTTCTAGAGCTCTCCTTGAGCTCCTAGCCCTATTACCTCCCTAGGTAATTTCTTCTACAAAGGCAACCCACACCGATGCTCTTCCGGTGCTTCTTGACTTTCCACTATCACTCTCTTAACCCTATAGACCTTTCTTCTTGTCAATTTCTTTTCTTCCTTCAAATGGCTTTTCCTTGCCATTTTTGACTTTTTCGACCATAGTTATAGGGCATCTTGAATATGACATTTTATCAACATTAGCCCTCTTAGGATGGTATCCTAAACCCGACCTACCATTCCTATGATTTTGGTCCTTTGATATCATGTTCAATCTCTTGGACCCTTGAATGACTCTACCTAGGTTTCTTTCTAACTGATCAAGTTTTGCTCTTAACACTTGATTTTCTTTTTCTAACTTCCTAACCTTAGGATCACTAGATCTAATTTGATCATTTCTAGGTCTACTTATTTTTCTAGGCATATTTCTCCCTTTCTAGAGTTTATGCCTTGGTCCTTATTCCTAGAGATCCTAGATTTATCATGCATCATAGAATTTTTGGTGTTTTGGCATACAAAATTGTTTTTATTCCTATCATGATATTTAAAACCAAAAAACCATGCACGCAATTGTTATCAATTCTATTATTCAATCAAACATTTTGAGCATTCATGGAAAATTTGAAGCATAAGTAGAGTTAGAGGTTACCTCCCTTACCCTTGGGGCTCCCCTTGATGAGTGCTCCTCTTCCTTTCTTCTTTCTCCCATTTCCTAAGTGCTCCATCTTCTTGAGCTCTCCACTTCTTGGACATTTTGTATGATAATGCCCGAGCTCCCCGCATGTGAAACATCGAATTCTCCTTCTTTGTTTTGAGCTTCCTCATTCCTACAACCCATATTAGATTTAAATTGAATGGATTTGGGCTTAGAATTACCTCTTTTTACCTAGTGGGCACTTATCCTTGTAGTGCCCTTTTTATTGCACCAAAGCATATAATATGCTCTTTTGACTTGACTTTGGTGGGTTTGAACTTTTCTTGCTCTTGTGTGGATGAGGGTCTCTCCTCCCCCTCAATCCTTGATAGTGATACTTCTTCTTCTTCGATGAGGTGGATCCTTTTTCACTCAATTCTCCACTTCACTTGATAATTCTCCTTCTCTTTGGTCTTCTTTGGACACTTGAGCTTATTTCTTCGGGCTCCTCTACTCCTTGAGTTTGTGTAGGGTTCTCACGACACTTTTCCAATTTTTCCACAACTCATATGCATTTTTATAATTCCCTACATCACCCAAAATATTAGTAGGCAAATATTAACCAAAATATTGATTACCTTCTCATTGGCCCT
>JAGFNQ010006799.1:0-100070 GCA_024364735.1 Boesenbergia rotunda | reverse complement strand
CGGTGGATCAACCCTCGGATAACCTCCGGCTAGATCTGTCGCTCCTTGTGGGTGGAGAAACCCTCCATGCCACCCTTCACGTACGCCTCGAAGTCTGTGTCCCTCGGCTCATCATCTCTGCTATCCAACGGTCCCTCGGATGCGCACGCAAACCTCCAGCTTGCCTCCATGCCATCCTTCACCTGAAGACATCAACCAAGTCCATGTGTACCTGTACACCTGCACACTCATGTACACATATGAGAACAACTCAAATCCTAACTTAACCATATTGCCCATACATCAAAATATCATGATCCTCCAGATCATCTCAGGGTCGATTGCCCCAACAATCTCCCCCTTTTTGATGTGTGGCAATATGTTGAGTTAGGTAAACATATAGCAAAAAGCAATTGAAATTCAAGCATAACACACACGAGGCAAACCCCCTTAACCTATGCTTTCTCCAAATTTCAATTCTTATTGCTAATCCCAAAGTTAAGTTTTCCCAAAACTAAACTTCACAGTATCAAAGTTAAGTTTCAACCCAAACCTAACTTAACACCCAAGTTCTCCCCCTTTGACACCATCAAAAGATTGCCTCATGCAACCTAACCTTAGGTGCCAAATAGAACTTAACCAGATTTCTGAAAAATCCCCAGAAATCACCAACCCCCCATTCTGTCCACAGTACCAGTCGACTGCCCCCAGGGCAGTCGACTGATACGACCGGTTTCAGAATTTCAGTCGAAATTCAGAAATGAATAAAAAAATTTCAAAAAATCTGGAAAATGTGAAATTTTGCAGCACGATTGTTAAGGTATTCCTACCCTAGAAAATTTGATTCATGAAAAACATCAACCGTGTTTGACTTTTGGTACAAACTCAAAACTTCTCAATATAAAGTCAATTTGTATCAACATAGAGTTCTAATGATGGTATCCTATACTTGTCATTCTCTAGGAGCTCCATTTGTTATTTAAAATGATTTCCAAACTCCCTTTTTCCCTATACATGTATCCATTTTGACAAAAGCTCCCCCTCTTTTTCTCTTGAGTCTAAATGATTATAAGATCAACACATTCCCATATCTTTTTCTATAACTATTTCATTATGCAACTTGCAACCAATATATAGTGAACCATGTAACTAATATGGGATTACAAACCATTATACGAACACATATAGTAAGAAGCATAATTGGAAACAAACTGTTTTAAGCAATAAATTAGCACTTAAAATCAAAGACATCATCAAAATAAGACAAGATCTTAATAAGATAGCATGAAGGAAAATGTACAATACATGGAGTCATAAGATCTGTCAAGGCATAACTATCATAAGAGTACCTAGGGCCAAAAAGGCCGGAAGTCATTCAAATAAATACAATCATCAAAATAGAAAGTGTTTGAGAGGTATAATAAAACATCAGAACAGAAAACTCTCAACATTGAAAACTCCCAACAACTGCACCATCTGATAAGAAGAATATGTGATCGTCACCGCCTAGAGAAGGAGGATGAGGAGGATGAGGAGGACCCTGAAAAGCGAGATGCCACTGCTGCATCATCTCGTACATCTGATCTTAGCGGCTGGTAATCCTATCAACTTTTGTCTCAAGCCTCTGCTCCGCCTGCCGAAGTCCGGTAATATCCTCACGAATAACATGAGCCTCCTCCTGAAGCCCGTGGACATCGGATCAAAGCTGGGTGAACTCTGCACATGTGACCAGCTCGGCGGGCTCCTCCTCTGCGTCAGCGACCTCCGGGCGCTCCCTCCAAACAAAGGTCCCCTGCCTACTCTCAATACCTGCCAAGGACAATTGGCGAATTCCAATCTGGTCATAAGTCCTTGGACAGGTGTCTAACCTGACCACTGGTGACACGAATACCGAAACGTAACTGGAAAAACTCAGTCAACACATGACAAAAAGGCATATAGATTTTCCCATTAACACTCTGGGAAAAGTGATAGATGGAGGCAAACACATGCAAAGACACATCTATGTCCAACCGTCGCTCAAGAGCGTACATCATTACTAAGTGAGGCAGTCGAATCCTTGCCCTCCCCTTAGTAACAATGGGTAGGATACACTCTACAACAATCTTATATAGAACATGGCTAAATGGACTCATGGGCTTTGCATCAAAGTTACGCTCAGATTCATGTCTATGTCTTCTAAAATAGTGCAGATGAATATGATCGACGGTGACGTTTGGAAACTCAAGCGGCTCAATGTCATTGGGAAAATATGTATTGACATTGTTTGACGCCTGACACTCTAAGAAACTGGCTAGAATCATGGCTGTGAAGGGAATGGTAACGCCGGCCACTCTTGATTCATAAATATCATTTTCTGAATCAATACAAGTCAAATTCGCATAAAACTCCTTGCATAGATCAAGGTTAGTATCATGTTGGCAGATATACCAATTGTTCTATGCCAAAGTGAGTCACCATCTCCAATAATTTGTGGCGCTTTTTCTTTGAAATAGGTTTTGTTAAGGTACTGACAAGACAATGAAACAAACTCATTCTCTTCAAATCTCTTTTTACACTCTAAGCTTCTAAACATTGACTCTTCTGGAGCTTGTGGACCTGGTCGGGATGAACCTTCACCCCTAGACCTCTTAGACACACCCCTAATATCCCAAATACATGTATGCATACCAAGATAACCCCCCAAAAGAGAAAATACCAAAGAAAACATGCACAAAACATCATATTAGTATCAATACAAAGTCTAAATGGAGAAATAAACCTTAAATCATTATACCTCTTTGCTAATCTTTTCATGTTGTTGGTTTTGAGAAAAATGGCTTGAGAAGAGGGATTTTCCACCAACCCTAGAGGTAGATCCGAAGTAGAGGATGGCTTAGGAGGGGATTTTAGGGCTCGGGGGAGGCCTAGAATGCAAGAGGCTCTTGGAAGGAGAAGAACTCGCCAGGGTGGACCGCAGAAACCCTAGGGTTCGGCCACCCCGTGCACCCTTTTTCTTTTATAGATTCCGCGCACCAGTCGACTGGCAGGAGGCCAGTCGACTGATAGAGTTCACAGAATGTTATTACGAGTTATACCAGTCGACTGCCCCCGGGGCAGTCGACTGGGCCAAAGTGTAATTGCATTCTGTGGGTTTTACCAGCCGACTGACATTTAGCCAGTCGACTGGTGTCTGATATTCTGAATTTCAGATTTTCAATCCAAACTTCAATAATTCCTAACTAATTCCACAAATTTCTAAAAATTATGAAATTTTATGTATGGATTTGTGGATCCTAAGTCTACTTGGGAAATATATAATTTCAATCAAAATTATCCCGAATTCCAAGATTGATACAAACTCCAAGTTTTCTTAAAATGTATCATGAACCCTTTCCCAAAAGTTCTAACTTTGACCTTACCTTGATGCTCCTTCCTATACTCATTCATAATTCATTCTTAGCATCAATTTATATGGTAGTTAGACATTAAAACCAATTTCTTCCATTATCATCCCAATTTCTTCCTTTTATTCCATAAATCTCCCTTTAGTGTGCCAATTCTCTAGGATTAAGACCAACCTTTGCCTTTTAACCCTCTTGGCACACCCTATAGTCTTCTTCAATCTTCTAGAAGGAAGCCACCTGAGATCCATTGACCATGGAACCTATTTTGACTTCCAGAGATCTCCTTTGAGCTCCTAGCCCTCATTTCCTCCCTAGGTAACTCTTCTACAAAGGCAAGACCACACCGGTGCTCCTCCGGTGCCTTTTGACCTTCCACTATTACTCTCTTGACCCTATAGACCTTTTTCTTAGTTAATTTCTTTTCTATTCTATCAAATGGCTTTTCTTTGCCATTTTTGACTTTTTCTCTACTATAGTTATAGGGCATCCTTGAATATACCATTTTATCAACAATAGCCCTCTTAGGGTGGTATCCTAAACCCGACCTCCCATTCCTTTGATTTTGGTCCTTTGATATCATGTTCAATCCTTTGGACCCTTGAATGACTCTTCCTAGGTTTCTTTCTAATTGATCAAGTTTTGCTCTCAACACTTGATTTTCCTTTTCTAACTTGCTAACCTTATGATCACTAGATCTCGTTTGATCATTTCTAGGTCTACCTACTTCTCTAGACATATTTCTTCCTTTCTTAGACTTTATGCCTTGGTGTTGGTGCCCCGGCTGGTTTTGATGTGATCAAATAGGTTAGTTACGTCCTGTGTGTTTTTAATCCCTCTGTCTAAGTATGCAAGAACTTAGGAACGAAGGAAGTCGAGCGTAAGACGTGGCGGACGAGAAGGATTGCGCGGGAAAGCGAGCCGACGGGCTCAGTGCAATCCGAGGGACGCGGAAGCTACGGAAGAGTACACCGGTGGAGCGAGAAGGACGTGCGCGGTGTCCGAGGGACGAGAAGCCGGGAGGAAGGACGCTCGAGGGGCGAAAGGCCAGAGTCGGGTTCGGGTGAACCTAACTCCGGTTGGCCGGAAATCACCCAATCGACGGTTTGACGAAAAGTCAACTAAGTTGACTTTTATCAAGTCAACATTTGACTTGCTATTAAAATAATAAAGTTTTAATTATATTAAAACTTTATTTAAGTTTCAATTTAATTAAAGTTTTTTTAAGTAAATTTTCATTTAATTAAAATTGGTTAAAACTTGATTTTAATTAAAGCTTCTTTTATTTTAACGTGGATGCACAGGGCCATCCTCAATTCGGCAACACAATCGGTCAAAGGCTATCTCTCGGTCAAAGGCTATCACAAAAAGTTTCGGCAACAGCAAATTAAATCGGCAACAGCTTCTTACGTGAAGTTCGGTCAAAAGAGCCGTTGAGAAGACCATTTGAGCCGTTGAAGACCATTTCAAAGGAGCCGATAAAGTTATCTCTTTTAATTAAAGTTTAAAAGTTGATTGAGATAATCTTAGATCTACGATCAAGATAAAACTCAATCTTGTATCAACGGTCAAGATCATATCACTCAACCTATAAATAGGCTTAGAGATTCAGAGTCAATTAATTGAGTTGTAAACTCTCTTTCTCTCTAAGCTTTCTCTGTGCTACAACTGTAAAGGCTTCTCCGCCTTAAGGAGTTTCTGTTTGAGCATCAACTGCCTTGGAAGCAACGACTCTGTTGCAACCAAGTTTATTTCTTTTTAAAGACGAGTGTTAGTGCTTATTTTTCATAAACTGTCTATTCACCCCCTCTAGCCGGTCGACCCGATCCTACAAGTGGTATCAGAGCGAAGTTCGCTTTTGAAGGACTAATCGCCTGAGAAAGCAACAAGACGATGGCCGGCGCACACATTCATCCACCTAAATTCGAAGGGGATTTCACCGTCTGGAAGAAAAAAATGGAGGTATTTTTTCGTACAGATTTTGATATTCTTTTATCAATAAAATATGGTTTTGCAGTTCCTAAAGATGCGAACGGGGATGAAAAAGAAGAAAGCTTGTGGAATAAGAAGGAGCAGTTGGAATCTGTTGCCAATGGTAAGGCCGAGTTCCACCTCCTAACAGTCTTGCCTACTCAAGAGGTAAACCGGATCGGCAACTACCACTCCGCAAAAGAATTATGTGAGAAGTTCCTAGAACTTCATGAGGGTACCTCTGAAGCCAAATCAGCAAGAAAGGATCTCCTCCGGAACCAGCTGATAAACCTGCAAATGAAGGAAGGAGAAACGGTGGCTGAACTTCATGCCAAAATAAAGGAGCTAATCTCCGGACTCACCCAACTCGGCGAATCGGTAAGTAATCGCGACTCCATTCGATACGCCCTCAACGCCTTCCCAAGGACCTAGGAGTGGAGCTCAATCGTCGACGCTTATTACATCTCCAAAGATTTAGAGGTAAGTACATTAGATGAAATGTTTTCCATTTTCGAATTACACGAATCTCGGTGGGCAGGATCTAGAAAGACGAAGAATCTGGCCCTAAACACAAGGAGAACGGAGAAGGAGTCAGAATCCTCGACGGACGACGAGACAACGCAAATAGTAAGTTCGTTTAAAAGTTTTTTTAAAGCTAATAACTTTTCGAGAATGCAGAAGAAAAGGCGGTCTCCGAAGAAACGAACTGTCCGATGCTACAACTGCAACGAGGAGGGACACCTAAAAGATCAGTGTCCCAAAATCAAAAACCAGCCAAAGAAAAAGAAGGCATTGAAGGCCACCTGGGACGAGACCTCGTCGGACGAATCAGAAGTTCAAGAGTACGCGGGACTTGCGCTGATGGCAAGTCATCAAGAGGGGAGCAGTGTTGAAGGGGGAGCGACATCAGAAAACGACAACGAAGAAGGAACCTCGCTTTTCGAAAGCGATCCGGTAAGTGAGGTTTGTTTTCTTCCTCATGATCAATTGTATGCTGGTGTTAAAGCCTTGCTCAAATCTAATTGCAGATTAGAAAAAGAAAATTCTAAATTAAAAAATGAAAATATTGATCTAAAAAATTTAGTTGAGAAATTAGAATGTGATATTGTCTGTTTGCGACACAAGAAAAATAGTTATCCTGAAAAGTTGAATTGGTATTTTAAAAACCATAAAGGCCAATTTAAAAAGGTGCCAAAGAATTACATTCCATCCAAATTTTTAGTTAATCCTGTCGATAGAAATCTATTTTGGATACCAAAATCAATTTTGAATTAGTTTTCTATTACTGCATAATTTTTCTTGCAAAATTAGAAATAGATTAACACATTTTATGATTAAGTTTCTTTTGAAATTTTTTTTTTCACCTAGACTTTCTTACAAAATAGATTTTAATTTGGAAATTTTTGTAAAAAGCAATAATTTTATCTTCCACCTGTACAAAATTTTTAAAATTTTCCAATGGACGAATTAATTTCTATAAATTTTTAATTGAAATTCATATTTTTTAATTTTAAAAAATATTTGAAATTTTTTATTCAAAAATTAAATTTCGGTGATATGCACTTAATCTATTCACGGCTCAAAAAAAAAAAATGTTTCACATTTTTTTAAAGTTCTAATCATATTTTTTCCTTTCCCTATTTTTTTGTGCCCCATTTTTACTGTGATCAAAGGGGGAGAGTAGCTTAAGTTTAGGGGGAGGTTGTGGTTATTGATTGCAATATTTTTTTCTATGCTTAACGCTTAATTTAGTTTTATTGTTTTTTTTCTTTCGTTTACCCTAACTAAACTTGGGTTGATCCACATCAAAAAGGGGGAGATTGTTGGTGCCCCGGCTGGTTTTGATGTGATCAACTAGGTTAGTTAGGTCCTGTGTATTTTTTATCCCTCTGTCTAAGTATGCAGGAACTTATGAATGGAGGAAGTCGAGCGTAAGACGTGGCGGACGAGAAGGATTGCGCGGGAAAGCGAGCCGACGGGCTCAGTGCAATCCGAGGGACGCGGAAGCTGCGGAAGAGTACACCGGTGGAGCGAGAATGACGTGCGCGGTGTCCGAGGGACGAGAAGCCGGGAGGAAGGACGCTCGAGGGGCGAAAGGCCAGAGTCGGGTTCGGGTGAACCTAACTCCGGTTGGCCGGAAATCACCCAATCGACGGTTTGACGAAAAGTCAACTAAGTTGACTTTTATCAAGTCAACATTTGACTTGCTATTAAAATAATAAAGTTTTAATTATATTAAAACTTTATTTAAGTTTCAATTTAATTAACGTTTTTTAAGTAAATTTTCATTTAATTAAAATTGGTTAAAACTTGATTTTAATTAAAGCTTCTTTTATTTTAACGTGGATGCACAGGGCCATCCTCAATTCGGCAACACAATCGGTCAAAGGCTATCACAAAAAGTTTCGGCAATAGCAAATTAAATCGGCAACAGCTTCTTACGTGAAGTTCGGTCAAAAGAGCCGTTGAGAAGACCATTTGAGCCGTTGAAGACCATTTCAATGGAGTCGATCAAGTTATCTCTTTTAATTAAAGTTTAAAAGTTGATTGAGATAATTTTAGATCTACGATCAAGATAAAACTCAATCTTGTATCAACGGTCAAGATCATATCACTCAACCTATAAATAGGCTTAGAGATTCATAGTCAATTAATTGAGTTGTAAACTCTCTTTCTCTCTAAGCTTTCTCTGTGCTACAACTGTAAAGGCTTCTCCGCCTTAAGGAGTTTCTGTTTGAGCATCAACTGCCTTGGAAGCAACGACTCTGTTGCAACCAAGTTTATTTCTTTTTAAAGACGAGTGTTAGTGCTTATTTTTCATAAACCGTCTATTCACCCCCCTCTAGCCGGTCGACCCGATCCTACACTTGGTCCTTATTCTTAGAATTTCTAGATTTTTCATGAAACACGAAGTTTTTGGTGTTTTGGCACACAAAAGTGTTTCTATTCCTATCATGATATTTAAAACCAAAAACACGCATGGGCAAGCAATTGTTGTTAATTCTATCATTCGTACAAGCATTTTGAACATTTATGAAAGAATTTGAAGCATAAGTAGAGTTAGAGGTTACCTCCCTTACCATTGGTGCTCCCCCTTGATGAGTGCTCCTCTTTCTTTCTTCTTTCTCCCATTTCCTAAGGTGCTCCATCTTTTTGAGCTCTCCACTTCTTGGACATTTTGTATGATAATGCCCGAGCTCCCGGCATGTGAAACATCGAATTCTCTTCCTTTTGTTTTGAGCTCCTTAATTCATTCTTACAACCCATATTAGATTTAAATGGAATGGATTTGGGCTTAGGAATTACCTCCTTTTTACTTAGTGGACACTTATCCTTGTAGTGCCCATTTTTATTGCACCCAAAGCATATGATATGCTCTTTTGACTTGACTTTGGTGGAGTTGGAAGTCTTCTCTTGCTCTTGTGAGGATGAGGATCTCTCCTCCCCCTCAACCCTTGATATTAATACTTCTTCTTCGGATGAAGTGGATCCTTTTCCACTCAATTCCTCCACTTCACTTGATGATTCTCCTTTTCTTTGGTCTTCTTGGGCACTTGAGCTTATTTCTTCGGGCTCCTCTACTCCTTGAGTTTGTGTAGGGTTCTCATGACACTTTTCCAATTTATCCTACAACTCATATGCATTTTTATAATTCCCTACATTACCCAAAATATTAGTAGGCAAAATATTGACCAAAATATTGATTACCTTCTCATTGTCCCTTGCTTGTTCTCATTGCTCCTTGGTCCAATACCTAGGCCGGAGCTTCTTCCCGTGCTTGTCCTTAGGGGTCTCAAATGACTCTTCTATCACCATTACACATTCCCAATCCATGCCGAGCCATATTTTCATTCTAGCTTTCCAATAATCAAAATCTTTATTCTCGTATGGTGGTGGTGAGTTTATATCTTTTCCAAGTTTGTCTTCCATCATTCCCTCTAGCTTTGCTTTGCTCCCTTGGCGGTTATTCCAATCAAGAGCGGTTCTAGCTCTGATACCAACTGAAAGATCGTCTTTGGCGTGCTAAAGGGGGGTGAATAGCACTTTTTCGTCGTTTTGATCTCTACAAAGTCGTTAGCGCAGCGGAAATAATAATATGCAAAGTAAATAAGAAATAAACAATGCTAACAACCTAATTTACTTGGTATCCACCCCGGTCGGGTGACTAATCCAAGAATCCTTCGGTGGATCAACTCCCGGATAACCTACGGCTAGATCTGTCGCTCCTTGTGGGTGGAGAAACCTCGCAACAACACTTCGGACGCACTCTGATCACAATAGACTACTAACCCACTTTATCCAAGCGAGTTTCGTCAAACGAGTTAGTAGGAAATGAGCCCCTTTAAATAGGGCTCAAATCTGAAATAGTCGCTACCAGTCGACTGCCCCTGAGGCAGTCGACTGATCCCACTCAGATCCAACCGTTACAGCACAACGTTCGAATCTGCCAGCCTGTTTCAGTCTATGTCAGTCGACTGCCCATGGGCCAGTCGACTGGTACACACCTAAGCCTAGGGTTTCACTCCTGAGTACAAGTCGCTCCGCACTCAAACCCTCCCGGCTTAGCTCCTGAGTACAAACACACATACTCAGACCCTCACAACTCAGTTGACTTTTCACCAGCAGCCTTGACTGTTGCCTTCACGCCCTCTTCATCTTCGGCCCTCGTCCCTCGGATGCGCACGCAATGCGCACGCAAGCCTCCAGCTTGCCTCTATGCCACCCTTCACGTACGCCTCGAAGTCTGTGTCCCTCGGCTCATCATCTCTGCTATCCAACGATCCCTCGGATGCGCACGCAAATCTTTAGCTTGCCTCCATGCCATCCTACACCTGAAGACATCAACCAAGTCCATGTGTATCTGTACACCTGCACACTCATGTACACATATGAGAACAACTCAAATCCTAACTTAACCATATTACCCATACATCAAAATATCATGATCCTCCAGATCATCTCAGGGTCGATTGCCCCAACAAATACTGTGTCAGCGGAATACTCGTGATTCGGGCACGAACGGTGTCAGGCCTGCGCCGACTCCCATACCTCTTCTGTTGGTTTTGTGTTAGAGAGTAGGTGTCCATGAGGATTGTGACAAATCCCTAATGGGAGCGCCGACCGACAGCTTCGTGTGAAACTTGGCCATGCGACCACTACTTATGACTGAGGAGGTGTGCTTTCCGAGTCATGGAGCGCTCGGATTTGATTAACCCAACTCAGCCTAGGGTCAGGTG
The DNA here is from genome assembly GCA_024364735.1 of Boesenbergia rotunda. Taxonomy (NCBI): domain Eukaryota; kingdom Viridiplantae; phylum Streptophyta; class Magnoliopsida; order Zingiberales; family Zingiberaceae; genus Boesenbergia; species Boesenbergia rotunda. The sequence goes on along the minus strand of JAGFNQ010006799.1, from coordinate 89,500 downwards.
GTTAGGGGCTCGAGAGTTCTCCGGCTCGGCAGTCGGTATCCCTTAACGTCGTGTGCATATCGGTTGGGGTCGGGGTCGGACTCTCGACATTCCCGAGTGGAACGGGTCAGGTTATATCCGAATGACTGCTCGCTCGGGTGACTCAGTTCTCCTAAACCCCGAGGACTCCTGGTCCCAACCTAATCTGATATAGTGCTAAGCTGACCAACTAAGCTACATATGAGGTAGGCCGGGATCGTAATCTATCTGACTTATTAGATTGGTCTAATAGAATGACTATATTTTTCAATGTGAAATTATTAGGTTCACTTTTGATCCGGCCGCCAAATCTGCCGCTGTCTGGCGACAAATCGCTGGTCAACCTTGCCATGATGCCAGTAGCCGGTGCGCGCCGCCACTGTTGTTCGTCCCCTTCGCTGAAGCTTCCAGGCGACAGCGGCGATTTTTTTAGTCCCACCTCTTTGCCGTTCCCACCCCACCCCCCACAACTGCTCACTCATGCATATTCTCCTCCTCCTCCCATTATAAAAAAGCCTACCCTCACGACCTTCGGTTCTCAGTTTTCCACCATCCTCCTCTGCTCTCCTCGGCTCCTGCCCTTTCCCCTTCCCTTTCCTTTGACCCTCGTCGAGGTATGCGCGCTCTTATCTCATAGCTCTTTGAGCAAGCTCCTCGTTTTGATTTGGCGGTGGTACTTTCAGATCCCTCAAAAAGTTCAGTTTTTGTAGTGTAAACTATCAAAAGATGAATTTCCTTATGTTTTTCTTGAGAAAAATACATGAGATCTGATTTATTTGTTTCCCACCTTTGTTATTTAATGGTAATTTATTTGTCGAACTTCGTTTTAATATGGTGATATCGCGAGATGTGTGCTGAGAGCTGAAGTTGTTCGATTCACTTGTTTTGGTGTAGAAGGCGATGGAAAGCCACTGACCAGGCCAGGGCTCGGAGTGTGCAGGAGCAAGATGAACCAGTTTCAGTTTGATGAGTTTTTCATTCATCCGAGCGATTTGGAAGATCTGAGGAGAGTGAATTTTCCATTTACGTCAGTTACATACATCCAGGACGGGCATCCCCATTGCCAGATGGGAAATCAATTCTTGGTTGAGAACGATTCGCCGAGCACTTCTTCTTTCAGCTCGGCTCTGACCACGGATCAGACTCATTCCTCTCTGAGCCCGAGCAGCGAGATCGAAGTTCCTGAGTTGTCTTCGGACACGGTGTTCAGTTACATCAGCCAGATGCTGCTGGAGGAGAACATGGACGATAAGTTTGATGTGTATCCGGAAGATCCAGCTCTTCGGGCCGCCGAGAAACCCTTCTACGATATCCTCAGCGAGAGCTTCCTGCCTTTGCAAGATCAGAACTCCGGCCCTGATGGTGGTGCCAACGACGGCGTGCTCGCCGGCGATAGCTGGCCTTATGATCCTCTCGAGTATCATCATCTGCAGACGGATCCTGTTCCTGTTGGTTACTCTGCTCTGTCTCCATTTTCCTTCGCGATAGAAGACTCGGCGTTCTTGGTTGGTGATCTCCTCGCTCAGAGTGCTCCGGCTTGGCAGTTTCAGCAGGGCCTTGAAAAAGCTAGCAGGTTCCTTCCCGGTGATGAAAAGTTGGTGATCGATTTGGAGGCCAATGGGTTTCGGTTCCCTCCAGAGCCAGCCCGGGAGAGGAATTCCTCGAGGGGCGAAGCAGTTCATGCATCTCGGGGACGAAAGATTCAGCATGAGGTTGACGATTTGGATTTGCAAGAGGGAAGAAGCAACAAGCAGCCAGCTTTCTGCAATGCCGGAGCTGTCAATTCAAAGTTTTTCGACGACTTCCTGCTCTCCGGCTGGGACATCAAGCGCGAAAGGAAGAGCGGTCGGAAGCAATTTGAATCGGATAATGGCGAAAAGAGTAGAAGAAGCTCTAATGCCGGCGTTCAAGCCAAAGTGTCAAGCGGTGCCGGAAAAAGCCGAGGGAGGAAGCAGCCCAAAGAGGAGATGATCGACCTCACAACACTTCTCATTCATTGCGCGCAATCCGTGGCCATAGACGACCGGCGAAGCGCCAACGATCTTCTGAAGCAGATCAGACAGCACGCGTCCCCCACTGGCGACGCAAGCCAGAGGCTGGCGGTTCGCTTCGCCGACGGCCTCGAGGCTCGACTGTCCGGCACGGGGAGCCAGGTCTACCGTTCCATCGTGGCCAGAGGAATCTCCACCGTCGACATGCTGAAAGCTTACCGGTGTTACATGTCCGCATGCCCTATCCAGAAGATCAGTTACTTCTTCGCCAATCGAACAATTATGAACGTCGCCAAGGACGCCGCCAGGTTGCATATAATCGACTTCGGCATCTATCACGGCTTCCAGTGGCCGTGCTTCATTCGCCGTCTCGCCGACCGGCCAGGCGGCCCTCCGAGGCTCCGGCTGACCGGCATCGACGTACCTAGGCCTGGCTTCCGGCCAACCGAGCGCGTTGACGAAACAGGACAGCGCTTAGCTGACTACGCTCGCAGGTTTGGCGTTCCGTTTGAGTTCCAAGCGATCGCGACCAAGTGGGAGACCATCCGGATCGACGACCTCAACATCGCCGACAACGAGATGCTCGTCGTGAACAGTCTGTTCCAGTTCAATAACTTGATGGACGAGACGGTACTCGAGGAGAGCCCGCGAGACGCGGTGCTGAGGACCATCAGAGACCTCAACCCGTCCGTCTACATCTGCGCGATCGTGAACGGCTCGTACAATTCGCCGTTCTTCGTCACTCGGTTCCGGGAGGTCCTGTTCCACTACTCCTCCCTGTTCGACATGATCGAGACGAACGCCCCGCGCGAGGACGAGGCGAGGCTACTGATCGAGAGAAACATCTTCGGCCGCGACGCGCTCAACATCATCGCCTGCGAGGGCGCGGAGCGGGTCGAGCGGCCGGAGGCGTACAAGCAGTGGCAGGTGAGGAACCTCCGCGCTGGCCTCAAGCAGCTGCCGCTGTCGCCGGACATGATAAAGACGGCGAGGGAAACGCTGAAGGAATACCACAAGGACTTCGTAATCGATGTGGACGGGCAATGGCTGCTGCAAGGGTGGAAGGGGAGGATCACTCATGCCCTCTCCTTGTGGAAATCCCACAACACTGCTAACTGCTAAGCGGTAGCTAATCTGGCAGTTTGAGGATTCTGCCTGCCCTGGCATTTGCTTCCTTCCTCCATAAGTGTTGCGAAGAAGTGTAAGCATGAAGCATCATGTTGCGACAGAGATGGCAGGATGTGTATTTTTATGAACCCTACTAAAGACTTTTCGATAGAATTACTATTGGGGAGGCGTTTGGTTGGGTAATAGTTACGTTGATGATTATTATTTGATCCTGTTTAATTTGGGTAATAAATGATTATCAAATAATCAATCATTCTCGCCACGCCATCAAGCATCATCAAATCTGGGAATTAGGGTTCTAGTGAAAAATAGGAGCTATTGATATTATATAATTAGTCTATGGCAAAAAAAAACTAATTCTAAAAATTAATTCTAGAGAGAAAAAATATTAAGCACTATTGATACTTATACGAGTAATTATTCTAATAAATTTTGAGATCAATTTAGTATAAAATATCTTTTTAAATGTCTTGATTTCTTCATGCATAGAATCAATATGATAGGGTAAAATATCTCTCATAATTTACTTATTTGTATCTTATCAAAGGATAGATGATTGATAATATTGAACTGGCTTGAATGAGCATTATCCATTTTTGCACCAATAGAGAGACAAATATTAGTTTTTTATTAGTTTTAGATTTGCACAGTTGGTCTTGAATGTGTATTTACCTAACCTAGTTTGAGATCAATTTTCAACGGGTAAAAAAATATCAATGGATGTCTGATCTTCACATGCAAAGGACAAACGTAAAATACTCTTTGCGATTACTCTCTTCCAGTATATATGAGACCATCCTAGAGGGATGATTTTGTCTTTTATTGTAAAAAATTATCATTTTCATACATGTCTGAGGTAAGTGTTACCCTTTAACTTTGTACTTTACACTTATTTAGAGTTCAATCTTCTAACGATAATTTACTAAAGAGCGTACTCAAGAATTAATATTTACCAAAAGATGTACCATGGTTTCATTTTCATCAAAGGGCGCACTCATTTTCATGAATTTTCTCTTATACCCCTCCTGCTAACTACTGCGTTTCTCTTTCTCTCTCAGTAATAAATTCCGAGACGTCTGCACATGCTTTTTCAGACTTTTATTTTAAAATAATATATTATGGAATCGACGCTAAACTAAACAACGTAAGGTAAAAATCGAAATAATATTTTAGTTAAAAAATATCTCATCCAACGTGATTTAAAAATATAAATAAATAATTTTTTATATTTGATTAATAGAAATTAATATATTAAATAATATTTAATAAATATATTATTATATAAGAAAATTTGAAATCAAAAGAGCATGGGCCCGAAATCTATTGATTTCAAGCCCACGCTGGACCTGAAATATTTTTATTTCAGGCCCAGTGTAGGATTGAAATAAAAATATTTCAAGCCCAGCGTGGGCTTGAAATTTTTTATTTCAGGCCATTTTTATTTCAGGCCTAGCGTGAGCTTGAAATTTTTTATTTTAGGCCCATGTTGGGCCTGAAATCTTTTGATTCAGGCCCGACGTGGACTCAATTTTTTTTCTATTTTAAAAATATATTAATATATAAAAATACCTATCAAAACACGTAATTTCCGATTAAAACGCAGAATTTGAAGTCACGCTAGGAGAAGATGTGTTTAGGCCCTCCAGGCCTAACGAATGTTCTGGCCCTCCTTGGGCCTAAACACAATCTTGGATAAATATAAGTAAATTAAATAAAAATATCAATAGTTCTAGTTAGAGTTGAGATAGGAGATGGTATTTTTGGTGTACAAACTTTTAATGATTATAAATTATGTTGCAATAGGAGATTTTTGGGTCTATCAGTGGGTTTTCACCAAAATCCACTGATGGACCTAGGATATTTGGATTTCTCAAAATCCAATATCAATAGTTAGAGTTGAGCTAGGAGATGATATTTTTGGTGTCTAAACTTCTAATGATTATAAATTATATTGCAATGGGAGATTTTTAGGATTATCAGTGAGTTTTCACCAAAACCCACTGATGGACCTAGGATATTTGGATTTCTCAAAATCCAATATCAATAGTTAGAGTTGAGCTAGGAGATGGTATTTTTGGTGTCCAAACTTCTAATGATTATAAATTATGTTGCAATGGGAAATTTTTAGGTCTATCAGTGAGTTTTCACCAAAACCCACTGATGGACCTAGGATATTTGGATTTCTCAAAATCTAATATCAATAGTTAAAGTTGAGCTAGGAGATGATATTTTTGGTGTCCAAACTTCTAATGATTATAAATTATGTTGCAATAGGAGATTTTTAGGTCTATCAATGGATTTCGGTAAAAACTCATTAATGGACCTAGGATACTTGGATTTCTCCACACTTAATATCTCTATTTAGAATTTACTTATGAGATGTTATTTCTGATGTACAAACTTAGTACCAATAGTTTTTAGTTATATTCTCTAACCGTATCAGTTGGCACACAAAGATGTATAAATATGACTGCATTTTGGCCACAGTTAAAATAAACATCTCTTTCAATATGATTTATAAAATATAAATAGATAATTTTTTATATTTGATTATTCTAAATTAATTGAATGAAACAAAGTCATTTTTATAAAGAGATATTTCTAAATTAATCTTTGGCCACAGTTAAATATGACTGCATTTTCAGTTATGTTTTTCTCAGTGATTTTTATTGTGGTTTCAGAAATATAAAGAGATGTTTCTTTACGTTTCAGACTTATGTAAAAAAACCTATCATAACACATGATTTCAAGCCGACGCAGGACCTATCAAAACACATAATTTCGTATTCAAACGCCGGATAAAATCGCGCTAGGAGCACCTGAATACATTTGTATTCAGGCCCAAGGATTTGTATTCAGGCCCTCCGTGGGCCTGAATACAAATGTATTCAGGCCCTCCTTCAGACTCTCCTAGTGCGATTTTATCCTGCGTTTGAATATGAAATTACGTGTTTTGATAGGTCCTGCGTTGGCTTGAAATCATGTGTTATGATAGGGTTTTTTACGTAAGTCTGAAACGTAAAGAAACTTCTCTTTATATTTCTGAAATCACAATAAAAATCGTTGAGAAAGACATAACTGAAAATGCAGTCATATTTAACTGCGACCAAAGATTAATTTAGAAACATCTCTTTATAAAAATGGCGCTGTTTCATGTTGGAGCAATTGGCTCTAAGATGGTCTGGTATGACCATAGGTTTTGATGTTTGGGCAAAGGGTTTAAGTTAGGTTTACCCTGTGTATTTGATATGTGTATGGTGAGTGTGCAGGACTGTACAGGTACACATATGGACTTGACTGGACGGCCTCGGTACGGTGAAGGATGGCATGGAAGCTAGCTGGAGGCTGGCGTGCGCATCTGAGGGACCATGGAGTGCAGATACGATGAGCTGATGGGCGCGGACTTCGAGGCATACGTGAAGGGTGGCATGGATGCAAGCTGGAGGCTTGCGTGCGCATCCGAGAGACGAGGGCCGAAGATGAAGAGGGCGCGAAGGCAATAGTCGAGACTGCGGAGGAGGAGTCAGTCGAGTTGTGATGGTACGAGTGCTGTGTGAATGTACTTGGGAAGTCCTAGGGGTCGAGTACGGAGAGAAATGTACTCGGAAAGGGTAACCTAGGCTTGTGGGTGAAGAGCAGTCGACTGCCAGGATGGGCAGTCGACTGCTGACCAAACAGAGAATCGGGTCGACCCAGGGAGGGTCGACCAGTCGACTGCCAGTCGACTGGAGGTGGTTCCAGTCGACTGGACCCAGTCGACTGGTCCTGTACCAGTCGACTGAAAGTCGACCGTTGCGAAGGCGGCTGAGGCTATTTTGTAGCCGTTGGAGCCTACCAGTCGACTGGTAAGTGAGCAGTCGACTGGAGCGCGGGTTTCAGCCCCGAGTCCTATTTAAAGAAGCTCGCTTTGGGGCTAGGGTTCTCGACGAAACTTGCTTGGATAGGGCAAGTTAGTAGTCTTGTGTGCTTAGGTTGTGTCCAGAGATTGTGGAGAGGTTTCTCCACCCACAAGGAGCGACACGTGATAGCCGGAGGGAATCCGGGGAGCGATCCACCGAAGGATCAAGGGATCGTCCACCTCACGGACTGTCGTGGAGTAGGAGCTTCATCTCCGAACCACGTAAATCTGGTTTGTTAGTATTGTGTAGTTGTTAGTTTAGTTTTTATTTGTATTTCCGCTGTGCAACTAACAACGTAGGTGAAAGAAAACGCCAAATTGCTATTCACCCCCCCTCTAGCTAGGGCAAAGATCCCAACAAGTGGTATCAGAGCAAGGACTGCTCTTGATCGGACTAACCGCCGAGAGAGTACATGCTAGAGGAGAAGAATGATGGAAGACAAACTTGGGGACAACATCTACGCTCCGCCGGCCTACGACCATGAAGACTTCGGGTATTGGAAGTCACGAATGGAGACGTGGTTCGCGATGGAGTGGGAGTACATGATGGTGCTTGAAGAATCAGTTGAAATTCCAAGAGATAAGCATGGGAAGAAGCTCCGCCCAAGATATTGGACTCAAGAACAACAAGCGCAATCAAAGGCAAATGAGAAGGTAATAAGTATATTAATAAATCTTTTGCCTAACAATATTTTGAGTGTTGTAGGGAATTATAAGAATGCACATGAATTATGGAAAAAGATAGAAGAATTCCATAAAAATCCTACACAAGCCCAAGAGCTAAAGGAGAAAAGTCAAATGGCTCAAGAGGAAGAAGAAGTGTCAACTTCTTCAAGTGAGGAGGAGGAGCTAAGTGAAAAATCATCAACCTCCTCAAGAGAAGAAGAAGAGGCATCAAGTTCAAGAATTGAGGGGGAGGAGAGACCCTCATTAATTCCGGGTCAAGAGGAAGCTTCCACATCTTCCAAGGTTGAAGAAGTAGTCAATCTAGTCTCCACCTCCACCAAAGCAAGCAACAAAGGCCACATCATATGCTTTGGGTGCAATGAAAAGGGACACTACAAAGATAAGTGTCCAAAAGGTAAAAGGGAGGTAAAATCTAAACCCATTCCAATTTCGGTTAAATCTAACATGGGTTGTAGGAATAAAGAGGCTCAAGCTAAGAAGAAGAAAATTAGATGCTTCACGTGTGGAGAGCTAGGACACTACCACACAAAATGTCCAATGAGTGGAAAGCTCAAGAAAATGGAGCATCTAAGGAGATGGGAGAAAGAAGAGAGAAAGAAGCAAAAAGCACATCAAGGGAGAACTTCAAGGGTAAGGGAGGTAATCCCTAACCCTAGGGTAAAGTGCAATTCAATTTCAAGTTCTTCTTTACATTTTAGAAATAATGCAAATCATCCATCCATGAATGCTAAAATTAATGAACAATGTTTAATGGTGCATAATTTTGGATTTAGATATAATGATAGGAATAGGAATAACAAGGTAGATCATCATTCTAGAAAAAGCATGCATCATGATAGACCTACGACTTATGCACCTAAGGATCAAGGCATTAACCCCAAGAAGGGGAGACACATGCCTAGAAGGAAGGGTAGGTCTATAAATGTCCAAGGTGGACATGAGGACACTAAGGTCAAGAACTTAGTAAGGGAAAATCAAGCCTTGAGGGCAAGACTTGATACATTAGAAAAGACCCTAGAAAGATTCAAGGTTGGATCTAAGGGTCTAGACCTAGTGTTGAGTAGCCTAAAACCTAACAATGATAGATCGGGTTTGGGCTACCAAGCTAAGACCTCCAAGGCCAACAAAGAGAAATGTGCTGGCAAAGCACATAAATATGGCAAGGAAGGTAAGTCCAAGGATGACAAGGGGATGTCATCCAAAGGGAAAGAAAAGGGCTTAACCAAAGACAAGGTGTCTAAGGTTAGAAGAGTCCGAGTTGTAGGCCAAGAGTCATCGGTGGCACATCGGTGTGGCCTAGCATGGAGTGAGTCACCTAGGGAGGTGACTAGGGCTAAAAGCTCAAGGGGGAGCTCTAGGAGCCTTTGGGGTTCATGGTAAATGGATCTCAAAAGTTTCTCCCTTAGAAAATTAGGTGAAATGTGCCAAAAAGGATTGGAAGACTTGGGTAAGTCTTAATTCTAGATTTTGGCACATCAAAAGATGAATTTTAGAGAGAAAAGGTGAAAATAGGGCTATAATTGACAAAATTGAGGTTTAATAGTGGAATACCATGTAGCTCAATAATAAAAATGAGTTATGATCAAGGGGAAGAGAATGCATTGAAGAGAAGTGAGAATTAGAACTTCTTGGATGAGTTTATTTGATACACTTTGGAAGAAGTAGAGTTTTGTGACAATCTTGGGATCCGGAGTACATTTATTTGGAAACGTATTTTTCCCAAGTAGATGTTGGCTTCACAAATCTCCCCACAAAATTTCAGATTTTTTGGAGATTTGTAGAATTTTTAGGGCATTTCTGAATTTCGGCCTGAAAACCTGAAAATCAGGTACCAGTCGACTGGTACGTGACCAGTCGACTGGTGACAGGCGACTAGCAGTAGACTGGAAGGTCGACCAGGATCTCTGTACGTAAAAAAAAAATTTTGAAGGGCAGTCGACTGGGAATATCCCAGTCGACTGGAGACAGTCGACTGGGACCATCCCAGTCGACTGGTCTTAGGCCCAGAAACTCTCTGTTTAGCAGGCAGTCAACTGCCCATTTTGGGCAGTCAACTGATCAATGAGAGTAAGCATGAAAAAGGGCATTCTTGACCATAAAAATTCCAGGATTGATCATTGGATATGATTTAGGATTAGAATTCTCGGTTATAATTGTATAATCCTTAGAAGAAGTGTTATCTCATGACTTTATATGGATTGAAAACCAAGGAAATTGATAAGTCTCCCTAGGAATCTAAGATTTAAAGGTCAAAAAGGGAGTTTGAGGACAATTCCATGTGTCAAATTAAGATGGGTAGATGTGACAAACACATGGAATTAGAAAGGAAGTTGGAAATTGATACTAAATGAAAAATCCTTAAGAAGATTAGAATTGTACCAAAAGTCAAGCACACTTGATATTTCCATGATATCATATTTATTAAGGATAAGGGTATATCCTAGCAAGTGTGCTGCAAACCTTAGAGTTTTTAGAGTGGTTTGAGAGAGTGGTTTGAGTTCGTTTTGGCACTAAGGGAAAGGGTGCTTGGGAGCAAGCCTTAATAGTGTTCAAAAGGGGAAGAACTCGGATGTTGGGTGGGGATAACTCAACATGGTATTAGGAGGTTAAGATGGGTGGAACTTAACCCTTTGAAAATGAAAATTAGGAGAAGGCATGGGTTAAGGGGGAGGTTGTCTCCTATTTGCCTTAATTTTCATAAGAAAATTTTTGGGTTTTGTACCAAACTTGGGAATGGGGACAGATACATGGTGAAATGTATTTTTCCTAAGTAGGTATGGGTACCCCAATGTTCTCCACGAAATTTGGGAATTTTTGGAGATTTGTGGAATTTCTGGCGCGTTTCTGAAATTCAGCCAGAAAACTGATTATCAGAGTATCAGTCGACTGCCCTGGGGGCAGTCGACTGGTCAGGGCTGAGTTTTGTATCAGCAGCTGGTTTGGGGTCCAATTGATAAGGAACATGTGTATGGGGTCTAGTACACTATGTTTATGATTATTAGAATTGATAATTGGGATATCATTGGGGTTCTTTTGATGTATGGCAAAGGAGGAGAGATGTTGGGTTTAAGTGGGAAACCAAACATACCTTTGCTAGAAACCCTAGTTTTAGGGTGAGCTGAGAAAAAGGGGGAGCATGGTTGCTCCATTCTCGGCGTAAGGGGAACCTTGGAGAGGTTCTTAAAAAGCCTTTGTAAGTCCAGTGTAAGGGGGAGCTTGGGAAAAGCGTTAAAAAGCCCGGACTGTGTTGTAAAATTCCTAACTTGGAGGGTTAGGTGTGGGATGCCTTGGGATAGGATCCATTTATGCATTGCATATGCATTCATTTATCATGGTTTTTGCTACTTACTACTATCTTGCTTTCCTAACTTAAACGGATTGCCAAACATCAAAAAGGGGGAGATTGTTGGAGCAATTGGCTCTAAGATGGTCTGGTATGACCATAGGTTTTGATGTTTGGGCAAAGGGTTTAAATTAGGTTTACCCTGTGTATTTGATATGTGTATGTTGAGTGTGCAGGACTGTACAGGTACACATATGGACTTGACTGGACGGCCTCGGTACGGTGAAGGATGGCATGGAAGCTAGCTGGAGGCTGGCGTGCGCATCTGAGGGACCATGGAGTGCAGATACGATGAGCTGATGGGCGCGGACTTCGAGGCGTACGTGAAGGGTGGCATGGATGCAAGCTGGAGGCTTGCGTGCGCATCCGAGGGACGAGGGCCGAAGATGAAGAGGGCGCGAAGGCAATAGTCGAGACTGCGGAGGAGGAGTCAGTCGAGTTGTGAGGGTACGAGTGCTGTGTGAATGTACTTGGGAAGTCCTAGGGGTCGAGTACGGAGAGAAATGTACTCGGAAAGGGTAACCTAGGCTTGTGGGTGAAGAGCAGTCGACTGCCAGGATGGGCAGTCGACTGCTGACCAAACAGAGAATCGGGTCGACCCAGGGAGGGTCGACCAGTCGACTGCCAGTCGACTGGAGGTGGTTCCAGTCGACTGGACCCAGTCGACTGGTCCTGTACCAGTCGACTGGAAGTCGACCGTTGCGAAGGCGGCTGAGGCTATTTTGTAGCCGTTGGAGCCTACCAGTCGACTGGTAAGTGAGCAGTCGACTGGAGCGCGGGTTTCAGCCCCGAGTCCTATTTAAAGGAGCTCGCTTTGGGGCTAGGGTTCTCGACGAAACTTGCTTGGATAGGGCAAGTTAGTAGTCTTGTGTGCTCAGGTTGTGTCCAGAGATTGTGGAGAGGTTTCTCCACCCACAAGGAGCGACACGTGATAGCCGGAGGGAATCCGGGGAGCGATCCGCCGAAGGATCAAGGGATCGTCCACCTCACGGACTGTCGTGGAGTAGGAGCTTCATCTCCGAACCACGTAAATCTGGTTTGTTAGTATTGTGTAGTTGTTAGTTTAGTTTTTATTTGTATTTCCGCTGTGCAACTAACAACGTAGGTGAAAGAAAACGCCAAATTGCTATTCACCCCCCCTCTAGCTAGGGCAAAGATCCCAACATTTCATTCAATTAATTTAGATTAATCAAATATAAAAAATTATCTATCTATATTTTTTAAATCATGTTGAAAGAGATGTTTATTTTAACTATGGCCAAAATGCAGTCATATTTATACATCTTTGTGTGCCAACTGATACGGTTAGAGAACATAACTGAAAACTATTGGTACTAAGTTTCTACATCAGAAATAACATCTCCTAAGTAAATTCTAAATAGAGATATTAAGTATGGAGAAATCCAAGTATCCTAGGTCCATCAGTGAGTTTTCACCGAAACCCACTGATAGACCTAAAAATCTCCTATTGCAACATAATTTATAATCATTAGAAGTTTGGACACCAAAAATACCATCTCCTAGCTCAACTCTAACTATTGATATTGGATTTTGAGGAATCCAAATATCCTAGGTCCATCAGTGGGTTTTGGTGAAAACTCATTGATAGACATAAAGATCTCCCATTGCAACATAATTTATAATCATTAGAAGTTTGGACACCAAAAATATCATCTCCTAGCTCAACTCTAACTAGAACTATTGATATTTTTATTTAATTTACTTATATTTATCCAAGATTATGTTCAGGCCCAAGGAGGGCCTTAACATTCCTTAGGCTTGGAGGTCCTGAACACATTTGTGTTCAGGCCATCCTAGTGTGACTTCAGACCCTGCGTTTTAATATGAAATTATGTGTTTTGATAGGTTTTTTTATATATTAATATAATTTTAAAATAGAAAAAAAAATTTGAGTTCACGTCGGGCATGAATCAAAAGATTTCAGACCCAACGTGGGCCTGAAATAAAAATATTTCAGGCCCAGCGTGGGCCTGAAATCAACCTGAAATCTGTTGATTTCAAATTTTTTTATATATTAATATATTATTAAATATTATTTAATATATTAATTTCTATTAATAAAATATAAAAAAATCATTTATTTATATTTTTAAATCAAGTTGGATGAGATATTTTTTAACTGAAATATTTTTTCATTTTGTATCTTATATTTTTTAGAGCCGATTCCATAATATATTATTTTAAAATAAATGTCTGAAAAAGTATATGCAGAAGTCTCAGAATTTTTACTGAGAGAGAAGAGAAAGAGAAAGATAGTAGTTAGCAGGAGGGGTATAAGAGGAAGTTCACTAAAATGAGTGCGCCCTTTGGTGAAAATGAAACCATGGTACGTTTTTTGGTAAATATCAATTCTTGGGTACGCCCTTTGGTAAATTACCGATCTTCTAAAGTTCCACTCTTGTTTAACATTCAATTTCTTACTACTAATTTGCACTTCGCACTCATCAAACATCATATCTTCTTTCACTTGATTAGATTTTATACTTACATAACGTTTACTCTTCTAAGATTTTCACGTTGCCTAACATAGATTTTCACTCTTGCCTAACATCTTGTCTGAAATAATTTGTTAGGACTTTACACTTACCTAATCACCTTTGACTTACCTGGATTAATTTTTAATCAACCTTGACCAAATATTGATTATACTTACAACCTTCCTTTTATACTGACATAATCAAACATACAATTACAATTCAATATTAATATCGAACCTCTCTATACAAATGTAGTATAAAGTAACTCAGGTCGTCTTGTTAGTATAGAGAGCACCAAATAATAAAACCTGGTTTTGATATTAGCAAGGAGTTCAAAGTTAAGACGTATTGTAATTTAACGAGGTTGACTAAGTGTGTAGGTATCTCAACCAGAAAATTCTAGTGATATTAGGCAAGGAATGAGGCCTAGCTATGGTTCTAACTGCCAGACCAAGCAATGAAGAAATGATTGGAACAAGTATTTGTTGGAAGTGGAGATCGTGTGCAAGTGGATGCACACGTTGCCAAGGAGTGGGCACACGTTGCCCTTCCCTCCCCACTCTTCCTTACACAGTGCTCTCCTATATAAGCCATCGTAAGAGGAGAAGAAGAGTGGGTGAAATTGATTCGTTCAAGTGCAAGTGAGAAGAATACGAGAGGAAGAACATCCATCCGAGATTGAGTGGCATTTGGTTCGTGAATACGAGAGTGGAAGAGCCTTACGTGATCACACTTCCGACAACAAGCTTGAAGATCACGAAGGACGGGATCATCATCAAATCACTGTAAATTTTTAGTTTTTACAATATTAAATTTGTTTTCATGCTTTAGATCATGTGTTAGAATCTACAATGGTATCAAAGCATTAGATTATAAATGCATAAAAATTATCTTTGTGTGAAAATCCCTCTGCATTGAAGACTTTGTGTCACTTAGTCCTTGTTTGTCACCGGCGCCGGGAGCAATCACGACTATGTCACAATCTGCCTCGTTGGTGGATTGCAATTATGTTATGATTTACTATTGATGTAGAACCCCGAGAACAGTAGCTAACACCCATAGAGTTTGTCTCTATTTCTAGCCGATAAATGATTAGGAGGTAGGCCCTCCGATTATGACCAACGGGGTAAATTTGACCTGTCGACGACAGAGAAGATGAAGTAGTTTTTTTTCCTGCCGTAAGGGAAAAGCGGCATAGTAGAAAAAAAACTAAGGGTGCGTTTAATTTATTTATTTTTCATTTTCATTTTTTTTAGAAAATGTGATTTTCTAGAAAACGTGTTTGGTTTATATTTTCCAGAAAAAGATATAGCATTTTTTGGAAAACAGAGAATGAAATAAATTCATTTTCTAAAAAATGAGAAAATATGATTTTCTAGAAAATAAAAATAAAAAATGGAGTAAATCAAACGTCCCCTAAAGGTTAATTTTGTATGGATTGGCTATTTTTTTTATTATGATTATTGCATTAAAAAGACATTGGCATGATAATAAAAAAAACGTTATCATTTTTTATTGATGTCATATCAGTAATATGAAAATTTATTATGCAAATGATCATATTGTCTTTTGTCCACTGTTTATGAATTAAATTGAGCTAAGCTAATGGTCAGATTTATTTTAAAGGATCAAATTTGATTAAATGGGTTAGATTTATTCTAATAGATCAGAATTAATTAAATTAGATTAAGTTGAATCATTTGAATCAGACCAAGTTGATCCAACTAGATTTAGATCGAGTTCAAACCATTAGTTAATTTGACCAGACCTAATTAGTCCAAACGAACCTAATCCGGTTCAAATCATTAGCTGAGTTAACCAGATTAGATTGATATAACTAAGAATCGATTTGTTTAGTTTTGTTAATAGATTTGACTTTGAATTAAATGGGCTAAGGATTAAACAAGAACAATATAGCTAAGTTATCCCTATCCAATTAGATTAGTTCTAAGGATAATGGACCCAGACTAAGGATTTGATTTCCTAATCGATCAGTTCGGTGCATTAGTCAAATATAGCTCCTCAAATTAAAAAAATTTATTTTTCTTATATGTTTATGTCTCTGTGGGTTTATGCATATATGTGAATTGAATTGGACCAGTTTTGTTACTGGTTTGTCGGTTCTGTACTGACATTATGATTTTCAATTCCAAATGCTAAGGTTTATAACCACGTTGACCCGTCGTGAGGTGCAACGGAATGAGCTGAGGGTACAAATAGAGGAGATAGACTACAACCCAAGTCTTGGAATCCAAGGACATATGGGAAGGCTCGATCAACTGTTTTGGAAACTCGAGCAAGAAGAGTTTCCTATCCTAGACAACTACAGGATCGGGGCATTAATTCGTTTGTTGCCAGGCATGGTAGGGTAGTTACACTATGTATATAGGGATGCTATGAAGGACGTATCTCATATACCGAGTTGTGTAGAGAACTACTTAGCCAAAAATTTTCAGAAGAAGATCTGGAAGATTCTAAAGACGATCTGGAAGAAGATCCTGAAGAATTCAAAGAGGATCTAGAAGAGGATCCAGTAGAATTCGAGGAGGATCCTGAGGAATTCGAGATAGATCCAATAGAATTCGAGGAGAATCCTGAGGAATTCGAGATGGATCCAGTAGAATTCGAGGAGGATCCTGAGAAATTCAAAATGAATTCAATTGAAGAAATCAAGGAGGATCCAAAAGAGGATCCTATAAAATCTGTGGAGGATCCTAAAGTTGACTTTCTTCAAATCAAGTCTGGGATGAAAGGGATGATGTTTACCACAACACTAGTGTTTGTCCTAGTGGGAGTGCTGCTAGCTTATCTAGTTTATTAGAGTCTTGTCTTTCTTATTGTTATTATGTACAAACAGTATTTGCTCATTTAATTTTTATGAGTCATGTAGTGGTTACTATCGTTATGTATGAATAAATTTATTTTATAAAAAGTTATGTTATGTGTTAACAAACTTGTTAATGATTAGTTCATTTCATTTAAATGATAAGTTCATTTATGATTAGTTCATATGATGGGATGTATGTAAAATAACTAATCAATGTTTATTAGATTGGATATACAGAGGATGAGTGGGAACGTAGTTACCACTTGATTTTGTAAACTAACTCTAATTTACAACGAATTAGTTATTAATTACATGCATGAGTTACACTGAATTACTAAATAATGTATTTATTTATATTAGATCATGGTAATGAAAAATATAATAGCTAAACTCAATAAAGGAGTAAAATTAAATGGGGACAACTACAAAATATGACACCTTAAGATATAGTATATACTTGAGGAACAAGAAGTCCTAGAAGCTATAAATCAATTTATGGTAGAACCTTGGTTCTACTACTCATCATAGACGTGATCTTGATGCCTATAAGGCATGGAAGGAAAAGGACTCCACTGCTAAGTGTATTTTGATTAGTTCAATAGTAGATGACTTAGTATATGAGTATGAGCCATTACGATCAGCTTATGTTGTCTGGATTGCCGAGAGAAATAAATACAGTGGAGTTAGCTTGAGCAAGCTTCGTCAGCTAATAATCAAGTTTGACAGCTATAAGAAACGCTTCAATGCCTTCATGACCCAACATCTAAAGGAAATGGGGAATATGATTCGAGAGCTAAAAACTGCTGGTTGGTTGACTGATGAACAACAGGTTTAGGCAGTTATTCGTTCCCTTCCTGATTCTTGAGAATCAATGAAACAAAACCTTACACAGTGAAAGTATTAAGACTTTCATTGATGTCTTACGCCATATTGAACTGGAGGCAGAGAGAATAGAATCCACAAGGATTTCTGGATAAGCTTTTGTAGCTGAAGGCTCTGGATCCAAGAATAAGAAAAGATGGTTCAAGAAATAAAAAGGGAGGGAAAAGGGAAAGAAGCTGCTGCTGTTGGGCAAGACCTAATCAAGAAGAATGTTAAAGGAAAGAAGTATGGACAGAAACCTAAGAGAAAGTTGATTTACTATAACTGTGGCAAGAAGGGTCATTTTGCTCGGGAATGCATTGAGTCAAAAAAGGAAGATCCATATTTATCTTCTTTTCATGAGCATTATGTTGCTAGTTCAGTGTTGTTAGTTGATTCTTATCCTTTATGGATTATGGATTCAGAGCAATGAACCATGTAGCTCGTCATCGAGCTACATACATGGAGGACTGTCGAGTACCAGCTAACAACAAATAGATATATGTGGGGAACAATGAAGGGATTGAAGTCAAAGGAGTTGACTTCTTGTAATTATTTGTGCGACTATAGTATTGCCCGCAGTAAACGGTCAACGACCGTGGGCCTTGGAGTAGGAGCCGACCGCGACTACGAACCAAGTAAAATCTTGGTGTTTGCATTTAGTTTTTGTGTTAAAATTCCACTGTGCATACTCTCTCTAAATCCGAAACACTTTATGATATTCACCCCCCTCTATCATTTTCTCTCGATCCAACAAGTGGTATCAGAGCGGGGAAGCTCAAAATTGGTGCAACCACCAATTTGAGAATTTTTCGGATTTTTACGAAATCTTTTTAATTCTTTTTTTTTTCAAAATTTTTCTCATTAATCGAGGTTGGTTCAACACCCCTCGATAAATATTTTTTTTTCTTCCCGCACTACTAATCCAAGACCAAGTCTTGGGATATTTTTTTTCTTTTATTATTATCTTTAGATAAATGGCCATGCAAAAAGGATTCAACACAGCCAGACCACCGCTTTTCAGTGGGGAGGACTTCTCCTACTGGAAAAGTCGGATGGAGGTCCACCTAAAAACTTAGGTGGACATGTGGATAATCATCCCGTCTGGATTGGAGATTCCAAAGAACGCTGAAGGAATGCCACAGTCTTACGCTGAGTGGGATACCGCTCTGAGAAGAAAAATTGAAATTGATGCCAAAGCAACCCAGACACTTCAATGCGGCCTGACCAAGGAAGAGTTGAATCGGGTAGGACCATTCAACAGTGCAAAGGAGCTGTTGGGTAAGCTGATCGAGCTGCACGAAGAAACTTCAGATACTCGAATCAACAAGAGAGATCTCCTCCTGAACAAGCTGTTGGGGCAATCGGCCCTGAGATGATCTGAAGGATCATGATATTTTGGTGAGTAGGCAATATGATTAAGTTAGGATTTATGTTGTTCTCACATGTGTACATGAGTGTGCAGGTGTACAGGTACGCATGGACTTAGTTGATGTCTTCAGGTGAAGGATGGCATGGAGGTAAGCTGGAGGCTTACGTGCGCATTCGAGGGATCATTGATAGCAGAGATGATGAGCTGAGGGACGCGGACTTCGAGGCGTACGTGAAGGGTGGCATGGAGGCAAGCTGGAGGCTTGCGTGTGCATCCGAGGGACGAGGGCTAAAGATGAAGAGGGCGTAAAGGCAACAGTCAAGACTACTGGTGAAGAGTCAACTAGGTTGAGAGAGGCTGAGTATGAGTGCTTGAACTCAGGGGCTAAACCGGGAGGGCTTAAGTACGAGAGAGACTTGTACTCGGGAGTGAAACCCTAGGCCTAGATGTGTCGCAGTCGACTGGCCCAGGGGCAGTCGACTGGTATTGACTGGGACAGCTGGCAGATTCGAACGTTGTGCTGTAATGGTCGGATTTAAGTGGGACCAGTCGACTGGCCCAGGGGCAGTCGACTGGTAGCGGCTGTTCTCAGATTTGAGCCCCATTTGAAGGGGCTCGTTTCGTACTATCTTCCTTGACAAAACTTGCTTGGATAGGGCTAGTTAGTAGTCTTGTATACTCAAGAAGTGTCCTTGGTGTTGTGGCGAGGTTTCTCCACCCACAAAGAGTGACGAGTTCTAGCCGGAGGTTATCCGAGGGTTGATCCACCGACGGATTGTTGGATTAGTCACCCGACCGGGGTGGATACCAACTAAAATCGCCGTGTTAGCATTGGTTAGTGATGTTATTATTGTCTTGCTATTATTTCCGCTGTGCAAACTAACCGTGTAAGAACAAGAATTCGGCGAAACGCTATTCACCCCCTCTAGCGTACGACATCGATCCTCACAGTTGGTATCAGAGCAAATGACCGCTCTTCATCGGACTAGCCGCCGAGGGAGCACTTGCTAGAGGAGAAGGGTCATGGATGACAAGTTGGGTGACGATATCAACTCACCACCATCATATGAGCATGAAAATTTTGACTATTGGAGGGATAGAATGAAGATGTGGCTCGGGATGGATTGGGAGTGTAGAATGACTATTGAAGACCCATTTGAAATCCCCAAGGACAAGCATGGCAAAAGGCTTCGCCCTAGATATTGGACAAGTGAACAACAAGACCATGCTAGGGCCAATGAGAAGGTAATATATATTTTGATTAATATGTTGCCTAACCACATTTTGAGTGATGTAGGGAAATATTCAAATGCATGCGAATTGTGAAATAAGTTGGAAGAAATTCATAAGAGCCCTACATCAACTCTAAGAGTGGAAGAGATTGAGGAAATTGACTCAAGTATTGAAGAAGATAAAGAAGAAGTTGAATTGTCAAGAAGAGTGGAAGAGATAAGTGGAGAAGCACCCATTCCATTCGAAGAAGAAGAAGAAATGACAAATTCAAATGTTGAAAGGGAGGTGAGACCCTCAATCATCCAATAGCACGAAAAGACGTACATCTCCACCAGAGCTAAGTCAAAAGAGCATATCATATGCTTTGGTTGCAATAAGAAGGGGCACTACAAGGATAAGTGTCCACAAGGGAAAAAGGAGGTAATTCCCAAGCCCAAATCTGTTCAATTTAAATCTAATATGAGTTGTAGGAATGAGGAAGATCAAAAGAAAAGAAAGAACATCCGATGTTTCACATGCGGGGAGCTAGGGCATTACCATACAAAATGCCCAAGGAAAGGAGAGTTGAAAAAGATGGAGCACCTCAGGAAATGGGAGAAAGAAGAAAGGAAGAGGAGCACTAATCAAGGGGGAGCCTCAAGGGTAAGGAAGGTAACCTCTAACTTTACTTATGCTTCCAATTTTTCAGTGAATGCTCAAAATGTGTGTATGAATGATAGAATTAATGACAATTGTGTGCCCATGCATGTGTTTGGTTTCAAATATCATGATAGGAATAGAAACAATTTTGTATGCCAAAACACCGACAATTCCATGTTTCATGGTAAATCTAGGAACTCTAGGAATAAGGACCAAGGCATAAACTCTAAGAAAGGAAGAAACATGTCTAGAAAAATAGGTAAACCTAGAAATGATCAAGTTAGATCTAGTGATCCTAAGGTTAGGAAGTTAGAAAAGGAAAATCAAGTTCTAAGGGCAAAACTTGATCAATTAGAGAGAAACCTAGGTAGAGTTATTCAAGGGGCCAAGGATGTGAACATGATCTCAAAGGACTAAAATCATAGGAATGGTAGGCCGGGTTTAGGATACCATTCTAGGAGGGCTAACATTGATCAAGTATCATATTCTAGGATGCCCTATAACTATGGTAGAGAAAAAGTCAAAAATGGCAAGGAAAAGCCATTTGAGGGAAAAGCAAAGAAATTGACCATGAAAAAGGTCTACAGGGTTAAGAAAGTGATAATGGAAGGTAAAGAAGCACCGGAGCAGCACCGGTGTGGTCTTGCCTTTGTAGGAGAGTTACCTAAGGAAGTAACTAGGGCTAGGAGCTCAAGGGAGAGTTTTGGAAGTCAAAACGGGTTCCATGATCAATGGATCTCAGGTGGTTTCCTTCTAGGGGATTAAAAAAAAAATAGAGTGTGCTCAGAGGTTTAAAAGGCTAAGGTTAGTCTTAATCCTAGAGAATTGGCACACTAAAAGGAAAATTATAGGGAAAAAGGTGAAATTGGGGTTTTGATTAAAAAAAATCGATTTTAATGCCTAAATACCATATAACTCGTTGCTAAGGATTGATTATGAATAAGTATGGGAGAAAGCATCAAGGTGAGGTCCGAATTAGAACTTTTGGGAAAGGGTTTCATGATACATTCTAGAGAAGTTCAAAATTTGTACCAATCGTGGGATTTGGAATGACTTTGATTGAAATTATATTTTTCCCAAGTAAATATAGGATCCACAAATATCCCCACAAGATTTAAGAATTTTTGGGAATTTGTGAAATTAGTTAGGTATTTTTGAAGTTCGAACTGAAAAACTGAAATTCAGAACAGCAGACACCAGTCGACTGGCTGGATGCCAGTCGACTGGCAAAGGCCACAGAATATAATTACAGTGTGGCCCAGTCGACTGCCAGGAAGGCAGTCGACTGAGAAAGCCCACAGAATGTAATTACGCTCTGAACCAGTCGACTGGCCAAGGGGCAGTCGACTGGTTCGCGGGTTTTATAAAAGGGGAGGGCACGCCGGGAAAGCCAAACCTAGGGTTTTGGCTGCTTATTCCCGGCGATTTTCTCCTCCTTTCAACTCCTCCTACATCCTAAGCCCCTCCTAAGCCCTAAACTTCTTCCCTAAGGCCTCCTCTAACTCCGATCTACTTCTAGGGTTAGTAGAAAACCACTCTTCAAGCCAACCTATGCGATTTCCAAATCTCACAATGCAAAGGGCAAAAAGGTATGATGTTTAAGGTTCATTTCTCCATTTAGGCTTTGCATTGATACTAATATAATGTTTTGTGTAAGTTTCCTTTGATATTTTCCCTTTTTGTGGGTGTTTTGGTGTGCATGCATGTGTTTGGGATATTAGGGTTGTGTCTAAGAGGTCTAGGGGTGAGAGTTCATCCCGACCAGGTCCCCACGCTCCAGAGGAGTCATTATTTAGGAACCGGGAGTGCAAGAAAAGATTTGAGGAAAATGAGTTTGTTGTGCTACCGTGTCAGTATCTTAACAAAGCCTATTTTGAGGACAAGACACCACAAATTACTGAAATGGTGACTCACTTCGGCATAGAGCAATTGGTTTATTTCCAAAATGACATTAACATTGATTTATGCAAGGAGTTCTATGCAAATTTAACTTGTATTGCTTCAGATAATAGTATTTATGAATCAAGAGTCGTCGGCGTTACCATTCCTTTCACACCCATGAGTTTTGCCAGTTTCCTAGAGTGTCGGACGTCTAACAATGTCAACACCTACTTTCCCAATGTCATTGAGCCACTTGAGTTTGAGAACATTATCATTGATCAGATTCATCTACACTACTTTAGACGACATAGGCATGAATCTGAGCGTACATTTGATGCTAAGCCCATGCGTCCATTTAGCCATGTTCTGTATAAGATTGTGGTAGAGTGCATCCTACCCATTGCCACTAAGGGGAGGGCAAGGATTAGATTGCCTCACTTAGTGATGATGTATGCTCTTGAGAGGCGATTGGGTATAGATGTGTCATTGCATGTGTTTACCTCCATTTGTCATTTTTCCCAAAGTGTCAATGGGAAAATTTATATGCCCTTTTGCCACATGTTGACTGAGTTCTTCCAGCTACGATTTTGCATTCATGTCACAGATGGTTAGGTCAAACACCTGTCCAAGGAGTATGATCAAATTGGCACCCGCCAATTATCCTTGGCAGGGATTGAGTTTAGACAGGGGCATTTGCTTGGAGGGAGCGCCCAGAGGCCGCTGGTGCAGATGAGGAGCCCACAGAGCTGGTCACCCGCGCAGAGTTCACTCAGTACCGTGAGGATGTCCATGGGCTCCGTGCGGATGTCCACACCATCCAGGGGATAATCAGAGCCTCCAGCAGGGTCAGGCGGCGACTCAGAGGGAGGTACACGACCTCACAGACTTCTGCCAGGGCTTTATGACCAGGCAGGAGGACATGTATGCGATGATGCAGCGATGGGATTTAGCGTATTAGGGTCCTCCTGCTCCTCCTCCAGATGGTGACGACCACATGTATTTCTGATCTGATGATGTAGTTGCTGGGTGTTAGTGTTGAGAGTGTTTTGGCTTGATATTTTGTATATCTCTCAAACGCTTGATTTCTTGATGTACTAATTCGGATGACTTCCGGCCTGTTGGCCCTAGGTATTATTATGATGTTTATTTGTTGAATTATGACTATATGTATTATGCACTGGTCTTATGCTATATTATTAAGTTTATGGTTTATTTTGATAATGCGTTGGATTTTAAGTGTTAGTACATTGCTAAAATATTTTGGTCTCCTTTAGGTGTATATATGTTCATGATGTGATCTAAAATTTCATTTTCAATATCTTCTAACATGGTTTGTTTGATATCATATAAATATATTGTGTATAAAAAGGGATCATCATCTAGACTCATGAGCGAATAGGGAAGAGATGTTGACAAAATAAATACACTTATATATGAAAAAGGGGGAGTTTGGGAATCAGTTTGAATGCCAAATGGAGTTGCTAGAAACTGACAAGTATAAGATATCATGAGAAGAGGTCAACTTTGATACAAAGTTTAGAAAATTTGAGAAGTTTAGAGTTTGTACCAAAGTCAAGCACGGTTAGTGTTTTTCACGAACCAGATTTTTCTAGGGCAGGGAATACCTTAACAACTGTGCTTGCAAAGTTTCACATTTTTCCAGATTTTTTGAAATTTTTTATTAGTTTCTGAATTTTGGCTAAAATTCTGAAATCTGTCAGTCGACTGATAATGTGGGCATAATGGTCTTTTGGTGATTTCTGAAGTTTTTTTTCGAAAATATGGTTAAGTTCCATTTGGCACCAAGGGTTGGTTTGCCTGGGGCAATCTTTTGATGGTGTCAAAGGGGGAGAACTTGAGTGTTAAGTTAGGTTTGGGTTGAAACTTAAACTTAGGCTTGGTTGTGCTCTACAGTTAAGTTGGGAAAACTAAACTTGGGATGAGCAATAAGGGTTGAAATTTAGGAGAAAACATAGGTTGAGGGGGAGGTTGTCTCTTGTATGCTATGCTTGAATTTCAATTGCTTTTGCTAGTATTATTGCTATATGTTTACCTAACTTAACATATTGCCACACATCAAAAAGGGGGAGATTGTTGGGGCAATCGACCCTGAGATGATCTGAAGGATCATGATATTTTGGTGAGTGGGCAATATGGTTAAGTTAGGATTTGTGTTGTTTTCACATGTGTACAGGTACGCATGGACTTAGTTGATGTCTTCAGGTGAAGGATGACATGGAGGTAAGCTGGAGGCTTACGTGCGTATCTGAGGGATCATTGATAGCATAGATGATGAGCCGAGGGACGCGGACTTCGAGGCGTACGTGAAGAGTGGCATGGAGGCAAGCTGGAGGCTTGCGTGTGTATCCGAGGGACGAGGCCCAAAGATGAAGAGGGCGTAAAGGCAACAGTCAAGACTGCTGGTGAAGAGTCAACTCGGTTGAGAGAGGCTGAGTATGAGTGCTTGAACTTAGGGGCTAAGCCGGGAGGGCTTAAGTGCGAGAGAGACTTGTACTCGGGAGTGAAACCCTAGGCTTAGGTGTGTCCCAGTCGACTGGCCCAGGGGCAGTCGACTGGTATTGACTGGGACAGCTGGCAGATTCGAACGTTGTGCTGTAACGGTCGGATTTAAGTGGGACCAGTCGACTGGCCCAGGGGCAGTCGACTGGTACCGGCTGTTCTCAGATTTGAGCCCTATTTGAAGGGGCTCGTTTCCTACTATCTTCCTTGACAAAACTTGCTTGGATAGGGCAAGTTAGTAGTCTTGTATACTCAGGAAGTGTCCTTGGTGTTGTGGCGAGGTTTCTCCACCCACAAGGAGCGATGAGTTCTAGTCGGAGGTTATCCGGGGGTTGATCCACCGACGGATTGTTGGATTAGTCACCCTACCGGGGTGGATACCAACTAAAATCGCCGTGTTAGCATTGGTTAGTGATGTTATTATTGTCTTGCTATTATTTCCGCTGTGCAAACTAACCGTGTAAGAACAAGAATTCGGCGAAACGCTATTCACCCCCCCTCTAGCGTACAACATCGATCCTCACACAAGCTGTACACGATTAAGATGAATGACAACGAAACAGCAGCTCAACTCCACGTCAGAATTCAGGAGTTAATGAACGAACTACACACCATCGGTCACAAGGTAGAAAACCGTGACCTAATAAGGTACACTCTTAATGCTTCCCCGAGAAACACCTTGTGGGCATCTATGGTAGATGCATACAAGGTTTCAAGGGACCTTTCAAAAATTAAATTAGATGAACTGTTTTCAGAACTTGAGTTACATGAGCAGACTAATTGCACCCTGGCCGAGAAAGGCATTGCCTTTATTGCAGATAAAGTTGGAAAGACCTCCAAGAAGAAACCTCAACTTGTACCCGAGCCTGATTCAGACTCAGACTCATAAGACGACGAAGGAGATCGACCTAAGCTGGTCCGACTAGCCCGGAACTACTACAAGGAATTGAAGAATCAATCCAACAGAAGAAAGGCTAGCCGAAAGAAGGAAGATCAAGCTGAATCGACTAAGAACCAATCAAGTGTGACTTGCTTCGAGTGCAACAAAAAGGAGCATTTCAAATCCGAATGCCCTAACCTAAAAGAAGCCAAGAAAGCAAGAAGAAAGAAAGCACTTCAGGCAACATGGGACGAGTCCTCCTCCGAGGAAGAAGAAGGGGCCCCACAGTCTAACCTGCTCGCACTAACCGCCTCAGAAGAAATCGAGACCGAGTCAGAATCGGAGTCGGATGATGGTAAACTCACTTTTTTCAGTAAATGGCGAAATAACTGTAAGTGGTTTTTCTAGAATGCAATTATGCGAATTAATTTCTTATCTTTCTCGAGATTTGACAAAAGCCAAAAATCCGAGTCGAGTCTCTCAAACAGGAAGTAAAACTCCTGAAAGAGAGAGCATACTCTGAACCCTTAACTGAGAAGGTTCAAGAAGGAACCTCTGCTCAAGTTGAAAAACTTGAGACAGAGAACTCTTTCTTGAAAACTCAAGTTAAGGATCTTAGAGCTGCCTTAGAACGATTCACTTCTGGTTCCAAGGGTCTTGACATGATTCTTGGAAAACAGAAGTCGGTCCTAAATCGATCCGGATTAGGCTATAGAACCAAATCTAGACAAAGATCCTACTATGCTGTACTGAACCAGTCCAGACCTAAAGTTCAGGCATGGGATCAAATCAGTATTGGATCCCCAAGGACAAGATTCACATCATGCCGAACCATTACCGCGGCTTTAGTCCAGGGGGAGCCAAATTAAAAACAATATTCATAGTTAGATAAATCTCTATTCTTGTTTTAAATTGCATGCTTGCTTGTTTATTAAATTTCTGCAATTTACCATGCTTAGACTTAGGAATGGTTAGTTTAAGGACTGAACCAACTTAACTGAAATTTGAACAACATAGTATTAGGTGGAGGTGAGATGATAGTACGTTAGGGAAGCCAATTCTAATAAGGTCAAGTATACTCTACTTGGTCTCTTTAGACTGGTGAAACTAGCCGAAGCTACCGATCCAAGACCCAAACTAGTTAGACTAGAATTTTTCAAAATAATTTTTGAAAATGAAATTTCATTAAAAGGCTTTGTCAAGGAAAGGGTTGATGATCCAATAAGGCTACGACCAAAGAAGGCCTAGTGCCTCGCCAAGACCTGGAAGCCAATTTTTGAAATTCAAATTCAAATTATTATTTGTCAAATTCGAATCTAACGCAAACTTTCAGTTAATTGTAGATTCAAACATTTTTTTTAATAAACTCAAAATCAACTATTTTCAAAATTAATTTAACTTTTTCAAAATAAATCATGATTTTACAAAATAATTTTATCTACTAAAACCTGTCTCACAAAACCTATAAGGCTAATGTGATTGATAACCCTAGATTTGGGTGAGACAGACTAGGCTGTGAAAATCAATTTAAGCTATTCCTGATTCTAATTGGATCTAAATCAAGATAACTCTTTATGTGTAAGAACATAAAGATTTGGACCAATAGATGTTGGATAGCGGTTGCTCCAGACACATGACTGGGGATAAATTGAAATTCACCAAACTCAAGTTCAAAAACCTAGGCTCAGTAGCATTTGGCAACAATGCTACACTCAAGGTGATTGGGTCATGTAATATTGAACTTAAAGACCTGACCATGTTTACAAACTCACTAAAGCACTTTATGGACTAAAACAAGCACCTAGGGCCTGGTATGAACGCCTATCAACTTACCTAATTTCAAAAGCATTTAAACAAGGACAAATTGACTCAACTCTATTAATTAAAACCTTAGGAAAAGAAATCTTTATTGCCCAAATCTACGTCTATGACATAATCTTTGTGTAGCGGCCCCGCCTCTATGGTCCCCGCAGGCAACCCTCTAGGCCGGCGACCCTACGGTCATCCCACTCCTGGCATTGGGTTTTTGCCTTCCCCAGAATTCGAACTCTCGACCTCCAGGCTAAGTACTAAAGTTCCTGAATCCTGGTACCAAGTGAGCTGTAGCCCGAATCCGAAAAAAACAAACAAGGATCGCAAAAACTTAGGCTCTGATACCAAAAATAAATTGGTAACAGATAGACACCGAAAAATCCGCAAATACCCGAGGTATCTCACAACCTGAGCTCTGATACCAAAATTAAATTGTCACGCCCCGAGACCTTGGAGCCGCTGATCCAATAGAAAATCGGACAGCACCTCCCCGGTCCGGCGGACAATTTACACATACACATAGATACAAATAGCACAACCACGCAGTTAAATGGCCTCAGGCCTCAAATCCATGTAGAAAACAACGGATCTATGACTAAAACCATCGTAAAACCAAAGTACGAACTCACCTGAGCTGCCAGGGGGCAGGAACAAAGCTAAAACCCCACGAAGTCCAACATAGGACTCAAAAGTACAATCCCATCGAATAAAAAATAAATACATGTCTAAAACATGGCAATGGAAGCAAAGTACATAATACAGGGTCCATAACCGTAAATCAACATAAAATAAAATGAAGCAGAGCTCCTCTCGAGCCGGGGACTGGCGGCTAGGGCTCTCCTGGCAGACATCAACTTGAAATTAAGAAAAATAACCAACGGGGTGAGTCCAAAGGAACTCTGCGGATACCCAGAATAGATATGCATAGAAAGTTATACTAACAATAAGAGTTCCGCCAATACAGTCTTATATCACAATAGGGAAAGACTAGTACTGAAAATACTGAGGTAGATACATACCAGAATCCATATAACCTGAAAAGAGGGTAATAAATATCTATGGAACACCAATAGACATATAATCTCAGTATATGCGAACCTCAGTAACTGACTTCACTAACTGACCTCTATAAATTGTCGGTAGTAGCCGGCTAATCCCAAGAAACTGCGAACCTCAGTAACTGACTTCGGCTGCTCCCAGCTGGTAACCGACTCGATCTTCTGGGGATCTACTGAGATGCCTCTGCTAGATACCACGTGTCCCAGAAAACCTACCAAAAGGCACATTTGCTGAACTTCGCATATAGACGCCCTTGTCTGAGAGTCTCCAATACGATGCAAAGATGCTGTGCATGCTCCTCCTTGGAATTAGAGTAAACTAAGATGTCATCAATGAATACTATGACGAACTGATCCAGATACTCCAGAAATACGCGGTTCATCAAGTCCATAAATACCGCTGGAGCATTGGTAAGCCCAAATGGCATTACCAAAAACTCGTAGTGTCCATATCTGGTGCGGAACGCTGTCTTCTGGACATCTGACTTCCTGACCCTCAACTGATGATATCCGGATCGCAGATCAATCCTGGAATACACAGATGTGCACCTGAGCTGATCAAACAAATCCTCAATCCGTGGCAGGGGGTACTTGTTCTTGATGGTCACTGCATTCAACTGTCTGTAGTCGATGCACAACCTAAAAGAACCGTCTTTCTTCTTCACGAAGAGAACTGGGGAACCCCATGGTGAGACGCTAGGTCTGATGAATCCCCTGTCCAATAACTCCTGGAGCTGGACCTTCAGCTCGTCCAACTCTCTCGGTGCCATACGATACGGAGCTTTCGATGCCGGCGAAGTCCCCGGTATCAGCTCAATAGTGAACTCCACTTGCCTCCTGGGAGGCAAACCCGGTAGCTCCTCTGGAAATACGTCCTAATATTCTCGGACCACTGGAACATCCGAGAGCGGAGGGCTACTGCAGTCGTCGGTGTTAATAGATGACAGTAAGAAACCCTGATAACCGTGAGATAGCAATCTCTGTGCCTGAAGCGCAGAAATAACTGATAAGCCCTCATCCCTGATGCCAGTGAAGTCCCACGAGGGTTGGTCCGGAGGCCGAAAAGTGACCCCCCTCGTCTGGCAATCGACCGTGGCATGATAAGCAGTAAGAACATCCATACCAAGAATAATATCGAAATCCACTATCTCCAGAACTAACAAATCAACTGTGAGGGTAATACTACCACAGAACAACTAGAGTTACCAATCCAGAGATTATCCTCCAATAACCAAATACACCCGAATAACCAACCAATCATTACACCTATCCAGGGCGCTCAACCCTAAGAACACGGGCGCCAAGTCTGTACTCCGATCCTCAAACGTAACACGTCAAATCCATGAGTATTACTCAAAATATCCCCAAATCAATAGCATCCTCTGAATATCACAAGTCCAATATATATTCTCCAATAGACCGTCAAAAGAAAACATATAGTTAAAGATTCCACCGATAAGTCATACCATATGCTACTATCAATAACAATCTTCCAAACAATCAACATATAGAAAGATCATATATCCACTAAATGATCCATCAAAAAGCTACAAATCCGGCAGGTCCATATCCACTAACAAAATCCTAAAAATACAACATATCATAGAGATTTATCAATCTCCATCCACCTCTTGTTACCATAACGGGTCGCACATCCCGATGTACTATCGAGATTATCTAACCACATACACTCAATCTATAGGTCAAAATCCCTCATAGAATCATGTAGCAACGAGTGAGTCGACCAACCATCGCCTCATAACCCAATATTCTCCGATTCCTCCACTCAAGGTTCAGAAACCCCTGAAATCCAACCCCATAACATAGAGGCACACTATCTCTCGAGAGTATCTCAACATAATCACGAAGTGATTCTTTGTTCCCTGGAAGTCATCCTCGACATCTTCCACCCATAGATGATCTAGCCTCGTAAGTGATTCGTCTCAACCCAAATCATAAGTACAAATGTTTCTCCTTGGTTATCCAAACCAAGTACACGCGATAACTCGTAGGTGTCAAGCAACTAGCTTCACACTTTTTTATATCAACGTAAGCCACCTATCAAACTGTACCTTCTAGGTCATCAACTAGGTACAGGTGATCCATGGTCAAAGTCCCCATGGAATAAAATATATCACTCTTCAACGATGGTAGCACGTAGCTAATGCTACTCTTCTACATCAATGTAGATCATATACCCTAAACGTGCCTTCCCGGTCACCTAACCAGGTACGAACGACCCAAATGTCTGAAACTCCTTGAACTAGGGTAAGTCGATCATATAACTACGGTAGCCAACCCTAGTTCTCGCTTAGCTAATAATAGCTAAAACACGTACTATAAATAGTACGGTCTAGAACAACCAAAATCCTTATCCTCCAATAGGTTGTCGACATATTCAACCTTAGTTGTTCGTTTCAACAATCGAGGCTACTAGAGAATAACATTCTCTGCTCCAAGATCTCATCTGCAATATGTCAACTAGTCACTCCCATGAACGATCACAAATAAGATAGATTGACAACATGTCAATCCAACTAAACCAAGTCTACATATCTCTATCCATCCAGTATGAATATAAGATCCCACCAAGTTGGGATAGTCTAACCAATCCAAAATCTAATACTGAGTACTAACACTAGGATAGTACTAGAAAGATATACCTTTTGCCGCCTGGAGATGTCCCGTTGCCGCCAGGTCCCATGGTCCAAATCACGCCGTGAAACGACTCCGAAAATCCAAAATGTACTCGGGTAGACTCATCTAACTCGAGCGTCGACACCTACCGGTCGGTATCAGATTTAACTCCGAAAAATCCATAAATCAAATACGCAACGTAAACCCAAATCCACAAGTCCCTAAGGTATCCGGCAACCTGGGCTCTGATACCAAAATAAGTTGGTATCAGATTTCCGTAAAACCTGAATCCGAAAAAAAAACAAACAAGGATCGCAAAAACTTAGGCTTTGATACCAAAAATAAATTGGTATCAGATAGACACCGAAAAATCCGCAAATACCCGAGGTATCTCACAACCTGAACTTTGATACCAAAATTAAATTGTCACGCCCCGAGACCCTGGAGCCGCTGATCCAATAGAAAATCAGACAGCACCTCCCCGGTCTGGCGGACAATTTACACATACACATAGATACAAATAGCACAACCACGCAGTTAAATGGCCTCAGGCCTCAAATTCATGCAGAAAACAACGGATATATGACTAAAACCATCGTAAAACCAAAGTACGAACTCACCTGAGCTGCCAGGGGGCAAGAACAAAGCTAAAACCCCCACGAAGTCCAACATAGAACTCAAAAGTACAATCCCATCGAATAAAACATAAATACATGTCCAAAACATGGCAACGGAAGCAAAGTACATAATACAGGGTCCATAACCGTAAATCAACATAAAATAAAATGAAGCAGAGCTCCTCTCGAGCTGGGGACTGGCGGCTAGGGCTCTCCTGGCAGACATCAACCTGAAATTAAGGAAAATAACCAACGGGGTGAGTCCAAAGGAACTCTGCGGATACCCAGAATAGATATGCATAGAAAGTTATACTAACAATAAGAGTTCCGCCAATACAGTCTTATATCACAATAGGGAAACACTAGTACTGAAAATACTGAGGTAGATACATACCAGAATCCATCTAACCTGAAAAGAGGGTAATAAATACCTATGGAACACCAATAGACATATAATCTCAGATAACAAGTCTCCAGTATATGCATGTCAAACAAGTGCAGAAATCAAGTGCAGCAAACAATGCACGATGCAAAATATGCACATGGTGCAATGACATGTGTCACCCCTGACACCAGTCAGATCATCGTACACCTGTCATAGATGACGTCTGAGAGGGTAGAGCTATGACAACTGTACGCACCCTGCTATCACTGCTCATGAGTGACCGGGTGGACAGGATGCTGGCGGAGACTACGCTCCTACCCCAAGCAATGGGGGAGTCTAGCTCTCATTTCCTCGTGGCTCAGTACGAGAAGGGATCCCTGGCTGCTACCACGCTCGGACCCACCCTCCAAATAGTGGTCGAATGGAGCAATACAGGGCAAATGCACACACCCTACGGTATCCACTAACCCATGAGTGGTCGTGTGCGCATATCGTGTACCGGAAGACGATAGGCTCAACCACAAGGGAGTCGCTGATCGCCGGCATGCAACAATGCAGAGATGGTGTATGATAGGTACACATACCTCCCTCACCAAGTCCTCAGTATACTAAGTCTCAGTCTGAATCCTATAACAGGAAATACAGGTAACCTACAAGGTATACTGGCCGAAAACTACTGATCCCTTA
The DNA here is from genome assembly GCA_024364735.1 of Boesenbergia rotunda. Taxonomy (NCBI): domain Eukaryota; kingdom Viridiplantae; phylum Streptophyta; class Magnoliopsida; order Zingiberales; family Zingiberaceae; genus Boesenbergia; species Boesenbergia rotunda. Next base: position 56,528 of record JAGFNQ010006799.1, on the reverse strand, counting down.
ATGTCAAATGCAAGAGATACATCACGATATCTAAGCATACATATAGATATGACAATATGTGAGACTGTATGGAACTGTCAGCATAATAACTCAGGGATAAACAACAAGTATCCAGAACAAGCCTAGTAAACAAGGATAGCGTATAATCTTACTGCTATCTATAACAGTCTATGCATAACCACATGACAATATCAGAAAAGATATGTTAAAAGGTACCCGCCTCCAAGAGTGGAAGTCCATATCACAAGCAGAAAGAACCACCCGCCAATAATAATCCAATCAAGCTCCTGTATCAAGGATGTATTTAATTAGCTATTACATGGATATAATAACTAATTAATTAATCCCCAAACTAAACCAGAATTAACCTAATCATTTCTTGTTCATTTAATCACTTCTAATTAAATGAAAGGTTTCCCAATTACCTCATGTAAATAAGATTAGGTTAAATCCTCGATCGAATCCCCCAATTAACTTATTGTTCCAATTGAACTAAATAGCCACATAACCTATCCAACTCTAAGGTAACAAAACCTATTCTAATTCATGCGTAGAGATAAGAACATTACAATATTGCAAATCTTGCCATAACTCAATCCATCACAGAACACAATAGTGGCAGCGCAAACCAAAACCATATTCACAAGTTCATCATCCAAATGTCACTAGATCAATTCCTATAAACTGATTATAAGACCTAAGCTGCTCCAATTGAGTTAAATAGCCACAATAATCCATTCAACTATAAGGTAGCAAAATCTATTCAAACTCACAGAGTAACCTATGAAGCCATAACATCCACAACATCTCCTTACCTTAATTCACAGGCCTTCACAACAACCAAAGCTGAGGAAAACAACTCTCAAGTCTACCACAGCCCAATCCACGAAGGCAGATTTCTACCAACTTCAAATCCAACTCCAATTCCCTGCTCCATCACTGATCACAGATTTCTAATAGAGACAACATAGAAATCTATTACAACCAAAACACACTTACCTGCACACACGCAGAATTCCCCAAAGTGACAGTCCTCCTCCCTCAATTTCACAATAGGAAACCCAACAATGTCGATAGCTGCTGATTTCCTACCTTCCTCTACCCATCTGTTCATGGCAGAACATAGGAACTCAGTGGATGGCATCAAAGAAGTTATTCCACCACCGCTCATGGCCAACTCTAAACAACCCAATCCCAAAACATAACTCCCATTCAACAATGTTAATCAAAACCAAAACCTTACCTCAACTTCTTCGGCTCACCACCCCTTCTTCACATCCCGACACTCCTTGAGCAAGGAGGTGATTTTAGTGGTCGGCGACAGAGAAGATTAAGCTGCAGGATTCCAAAGTCGATTATTGGTTTTGGGGATAAACTCACAGATTGCTGTGCCCTAACTAGAGATCCTTACCTGCTCGTGGTCGTCCAAGGACAGTGAGCTCAGAAGCCACCGAGGCACAATCGAGGGTCGTCTCACTCGATTTCCGAAGCTGGTGGCCATGTGGGGTGGAAGTGTCGGGGTTCGTCGCCGATGCCGATCGAGAAGGTGGCAGACGAAGGAATCGGGCGAAGGAGCACAGTGGCGGCTTTGGCTTCGATCGGGTAGGGAAGGCGAGACTGCGGCGGAACAGAGCCCTAACCGGCTTTTAAGTTGGCATTTTTGCACTTTAGTCCAAAAATTTCGAACTTTTACCATTCTATCCCTGGGTTTAAACTTACTTAGATTTTAGTCCTTATAACTATTGTTTTTAATTACAAGTTAATTCCTAATTTATCTCCAAGGCTTCGGAAACCCTTGAACCTTCCCGGTAACCCTCCGAAGCCTTTCGGGACCTGGTTAAAGAAATATCGGATTTAACAGTTTGGGTCCACCAACTCTAATTTTTTAAAAGAATTTGTTAAAATAATGGAAAATGAATTTGAAATGAGCTTAGTTGGTGAGCTCAACTTTTTCCTAGGGTTCCAAATTAAACAAACTAGGGATGGAAACTATGTCCATCAATTCAAATATGCTAAAGAGTTAATAAAGAAATTTAAAATGGATAACTCTAAAAGCATAAGTACCCCCATGGCCACAAATATAAAAATAGATAGTGACCCTGATGGTAAACCAGTAGACCTTAAACTCTATAGAAGTATGATTGGAAGTCTACTGTATCTTACAGCCAGCAGACCTGATATCCTTTTTGCTGTAGGAATGTGTGTCAGATACCAAATCTGTGCTAAGGAAACACACTTAGCAACCCTAAAAAGAATACTAAGATATGTTAAGGGCACCCTAAATGTAGGGATTTGGTATCCTAGGACCTCAACCTTTGACTTGTCAGATACTCTGATTCTGACTACACTGGTTGTAAATTAGATAGAAAGAGCACAAGTGGAAGCTGCCAACTGTTAGGAAATAGTCTAATAAGTTGGTGCAGCAGAAAATAACACTGTGTAGCTCTATCCACAACTGAAGCTGAGTATGTTGCCTTAGGAGAGTGTGTAGCACAATTACTATGGATGATGCACACTCTTAAGGACTTCCAGCTTAACTACACCCAAACTCAAGTCTTCATTGATAATATAAGCTCAATTAATCTGACTAAGAATCCAATCCAACACTCCAGAACGAAACACATAGAAGTCAAACACTACTTTGTAAGAGATCACGTAGCCAAGGGTGAGATAGTCCTTAAGCATATAGATTCCAAATCTAACTTAGCTGACATATTCACTAAACCCCTACCTGAGTCTGAGTTCAGCTCACTAAGAAGGCAGTTAGGATTATGCTTAGTAGAATAGGTTTACTTCATTCTTCGATCTTTAAACTGCTTTATTTGATTTGAAAAATTAGTTTCTAAAATAATTTTAAAACTGCTTTACTTAATTTCAAGATCAGCTTTTAATTAGTTTGAAAAATCATTTTAGCAATTTAAAATAATTTTTTGACTTAGTTTTATTTTTAAAAAATCCCCCTTCAAAATTAGGCCTTTTTCGCAAATGGACTTAGCCTAGGCCCTAACCCTAGAATTGCATGCACCTATAGATTTAGAAGCCAGCATCTCACAAGCACCTTAGGGTACTTTTGATTGATAACCTAGAATGGGTTGAGATGCTTAGGTCTTTGCCTTAATTCAAGATGCTTTAAGTCAGTGCATCTGCAGTAATTAGGGCACTAAATACAACTTAAACAGTAATCAAGTTAAGGGTCAAGTTTAGAAAATCTAACTTGAACCGAACACTTAACTCGACTAACCCTAGCGAAAACTACTGTTTATAACAGTAAGTAAGTAGCTAACTGGGTTAGACAGGACCCTACAGAGATAATTTAAATTGGTTTGATTCAGTTTATCTTGCATTGGTTCAGTACAGCACATTATTCTGTTATATCCTTATACAACTTATTTTTATTTACTATATTCATTTGTTTTTGTATATGGCAAAGGGGGAGAATAGGAAAGGAGAGAAGTTTTAAATTTTTTCAAAATTTAATCCTTTCTTCAAAAAAGTACCTACTCTAGGTCTTTCAAAAATGGTTAAATATACTTACTCCATTTTTCTCTGTTTTCAAAGTACTTAACCATTTTTTTAAAACTGTTTTCAAAGTACTTAACCATTTTTTTAAAACTGTTTTCAAAGTACTTAATCTATTTTTCTTCAAAACTGTTTTCAAAGTACTTAACCTATTTTTCTTCAAAACTGTCTTCAAAGTACTTGATCTAAATTGTTTCTAAAATTTTTCTAGGTACTTAAGACTTGAGCTGTAACTTAAGCTATTTTCAAAAGTTTTTCTAAGTGCTTAAACCAAGCTATTTTTTTTTAAAAAAATATGTTTTAGTACTTAAACCCAAGCTATGATCAAAATTTGTCTAAGTACTTATCTTAAATAAAAAGGTTTCAAAAGTGCTAAAGAGATTCAAATCTTTCTTAACTTTAGAAAACTTTTTCTACCAAGTTATTGACTTGGAAATTTTTCTAAATATCACCAAAGCTATTTTCTTGGAAAATATTTTTTAAACCACCCTTGAAAAATGTTCTAAGTGTTTGAAAAATTAGTTCCATCTTTAAAACTTAGAAATTTTCAAACCCCACGAACCTTTGAAAAACCTAGGGGGAGATTCCTTCCAGGGGGAGGAAACTAAACTTTTACATCACCTGTTCTTGATTAACTTAACTTTTTGAACCGGATTTGTCATAAATCAAAAAAGGGGAGATTGTTGGTGCAGACAGCACCCAAGTTGAACCTGTGTTTTGATAATGGCAAAAGGGTTCAAAAGTTAAGATATTATGTTGATCTAACATGTTCACTAAGTATACAAGAAAAGAAGTCCTAGGTACACTGGGCACGAAGTCCTGGTCAAGGACTGGGCACGAATCCCTGGCAAGGAGCTGGGCACCGAAGACCTGCTCAGAAGGTGGGCACGAAGTCCTGGTCGAGGACTGGGCACGAAGCCCTGGCAAGGAGCTGGGCACCGAAGACCTGCTCGGAAGGTGGGCACGAAGACTTGCTCGGAAGGTGGGCACGAAGACCTGGTCAGGTGCATCGGGCAAAAGTCCAACCGGAGGAGCTGGTTGGCAAAAGGTAAACTCTCCCGAGAGGAGTAGGTGAGGACGCGTTCCCCGTGGAGGGAACAGTAGGCGTCGACTCGACCTAGGGCTCCATTTTGAAGACCCAAAATCAGAACCAAGACAGCTACGGCTATAAAAATTCACTAACGTTCTTGCTTTATTGTGTTTGGTACTAACCCTGGATGCAGGACCGAAGGAACGAGTCTCTGTAGCTCAGAACGCCTCAAAGGAGTGAGGCAGCAACTGGGTTGGGCGCCCGGGAGGTCCCAGGCGCCCTAAGTAAGAGCCAAACATGGGTTGAGCAAGAAAACGCTTCGGAAGCATAGCTCCGGGGCGCCCCCATGCTCCCGGGCGCCCCGGATGCCTGGGGCGCCCTGGGCTCAAGCCAACGAAGTGGATAGAATCAAGCCAGCGAGAAGCCAGCAGATCGAGTCAACCGGGGCGCCCCCAGCGTCCCGGGCACCCCCAGCGTCCCGGGCACCCCCACAGTCAACGCTCAGCCCTATTCGAGTGGGATAAGGGCTGACCGAGACTTGCTCGGATCGGCTGACACGTGGGGGGTGCCCCCAACGTTCAGGGAGCCCCAGGAGGATATAAAAAGCCCCTCGACCCCAAGGCTTCAGACATCACTGCTTCCAACGCCAATACGCTCTTCGGCTCAAGCGCTCTGCTCCAGAAAACTTCCATCTCGAGATTCTAGCGCCGAAGACGACCCTACACACCGAAGAACGATCTACACCGGGCGTCCATAAAGAAGAGTTAATTTTTAATTGTACTTTCTCTGCACTACTACTGTACATCTTCTTGTAATTATTTGTGCGACTATAGTATTGCCCGTAGTAAATGGTCAACGACCGTGGGCTTTGGAGTAGGAGCCGACCGCGACTCCGAACCAAGTAAAATCTTGGTGTTTGCGTTTGGTTTTTGTGTTAAAATTCCGCTGTGCATACTCTCTCTAAATCCAAAACGCTTTACGATATTCACCCCCCCTCTATCGTTTTCTCTCGATCCAACACAAACCCCTTTTGGCATATTTCCTAGTCCACCAAGATTTCCTAGAGAAACATCTCTTGAGATCCATTTACCATGAATCCCAAAAGCTCCTAGAGCTCCCCTTGAGCTCTTAGCCTTAGTCACCTGCCTAGGTGACTCAATCCACACTAGACCACACCGGTGAGCCCTCGGTGATTCTTGGCCTACAAATCTAACCTTCTTAACCTTAGACACATTGTCCTTGGTTAAGTCATTCTTTTTACCTTCAAATGGCACCCTCTTACCATTTTTGGACTTCTCCTTCTTGCCATAATTATATGCTTCCCTAGCATACTTCTTTCCATTGACATTGGAGACCTTAGACCGGTATCCCAACCCCGATCTATCATAGTTGGGTTTTAGACTACCCAACAACAAATCTAAACCCTTAAATCCAACCATGAATCTTTCTAGAGTTTTTTTCTAATTTATCAAGTCTTGCCCTCAAGGCTTGATTTTCCCTTTCCAGGCTTTTAACCCTAGAGTTCACATGTTCACTTTGGGCATTTCTAGACCTACCCATCTTCCTAGACATATGTCTCCCCTTCTTGGGATTTATGCCTTGATCCTTAGGTACAGAGGTCTTGGGTTTATCATAATGCATGACCTTCTTAGGGTTATGATCTACCTTGTTAACCCTATTCCTATCATTGTACCTAAATCCATGATTATGCACAAGCAATCATTTTTCATTATTTCTAGCATACATGAATGAATAATTGTCACTATTTTTAACATGCATAGAGGAACTTGAATTTGAATTACATTTTAATTTAAAGTTAGGGATTACCTCCCTTACCCTTGTAGTTCCTCCTTGATGTGAGCTTCTTTTCTTTCTTTCCTCCTTCTCCCATCTTCTTAATTGTTCCATTTTCTTTAGCTCCCGTTTTCTTGGACATTTTGTGTGATAATGTCCTAGCTCACCACATGTGAAGCATCTAATTTTCTTTCTTTTCACTTGGGCTTCTCCAATCCTACAACCTATGTTAGATTTAAAAGAAATTGAAATGAGTTTAGGGATTACCTCCTTTTTCTTACCCTTTGGACACTTGTCCTTGTAGTGTCCCTTTTCGTTTCATCCAAAGCATATAATGTGGTCTTTGGTTCATGCTTTGGTGGAGGTAGGAGCTTCTTCTTGCTCCGGTATGAAAGTGGGTGTCTCCTCCCCCCCTCAATCCTTGAGGTGATGACCTCTTCCTCTTCCACTTCACTTGATGAGATGAGCAGTTCTTTTCCTTTTCTGCTTCATGAACCATTTGACTCATCTCTTTGGCCTCTTGAGCTTGTGTAGGGTTTTTATGGAATTCTCCTATCTTGTTCCATAGCTCATGTGCATTGTGATACTCTCCTACACCACTTAACACATTAGTAGGCAAAATGTTAACCAAAGTTGCAATTACCTTTTCATTTGCCTTGAATTGATTTTGTTGCTCTTGATTCCAATATCTAGGCCTAAGCTTCTTCCCGTGCTTATCCTTTAGAATTTTAAACGGTTCTTCAAGCGCAATCCTAAGGTCCCACTCCATTCCGAACCATGTCTCTATTCGCATCCTCCAATAATCAAAATCTCCATGATCGTAGGGAGGTGGAGTGCAGATGTCATCCCCTAGCTTATCTTCCATCTTTTTTCCTCTAGCTTTCTTGCTCCCTTAGCGGTTAGTCCAATAAGAGCGGTTCTTTGCTCTGATACCACTTGTTAGATCGATACGATTTGCTAGAGGGGGATGAATAGCACTTTTCTCGGTTCGTTCTTCCTACAATGGTTAGTGCGCAAGCGGAATATACTAAAATAACACTAACCAATGCTAACAATACCTATTTACGTGGTTCGGAGATGAAGACTCCTACTCCACGACAGCCCGTGAGGTGGACGATCCCTCAATCCTTCGGCGGATCACTCCCCGGATGCCCTCCGGCTAACTCGCGTAGCTCCTTGTGGGTGGAGAAACCTCACCACAACCTTGAGTACACCTCTGAGCACCTTAGACTACTAATGAGCTCTAACCAAGCTCATTTCGTCAAGAGCTCCCAGCCCAAACCGAGTTCTCTTTAAATAGAACTCAAGCTAAAACTCACGCGGGCAGTCGACTGCTCTCAGGGATGTCGACTGCCCCCACTCAGATTCGACCGTTGACATCCCCAACGTTCGAATTCTGGCTATTGACCAGTCGAATGCTCCCAGGGTAGTCGACTTGTCTCGGGTCAGAAACCTTCTGTGAGTTTCTGTGTTCGCTGGCAGTCGACTGTTATATCACCAATCGACTGCCCAGCTTACAAACACACTCCTACTCACTCCGAAGACCCTCCTCCACGCGTGCCTTCAGGTACACTCCCTTGGCTCACCCCTTGAAGTCTTCTTCCATCGGCTATCGTCCCTCGGATGCGCACACAAGCCTTCCCTTGTCTTGCCTCCATGCCACCCTTCACGTGTGCCCTTGAAGTCCACTTCCCATCATGCCCTTGGAGTCCTCCTCCCTCGGCTCTCGTCCCATCATGACTTAGCTGACTCTTCACTAGCAGCCTTGACTGTTGCCTTCGCGCCCTCTTCATCTTCGACCCTCGTCCCTCGGATGCACACAAGCCTCCAGCTTATCTCTATGTCATCCTTCACGTACGCCTCGAAGTCCACGCCCCTCGGCTCATCATCCCTTCTATACCAAGGTCCCTCGGGTGCACACAAGCCTCCATCTTATCTCCATGCCACCCTTCACCGTACCGAAGCCGTCCAACTAAGTCAATATGTATAAACCTGCAATCCTACACACTCAATTACACATATTATATCACAAGGAAAAACCTAACTTAAACCCTTTGCCCAAACATCAAAACTCATGATCACTCCGGACCATAGTTTGCCTCAACACTGAGTTGTACTTATATGCTACATTCATCAAGTAGGCCTTAACTTGTCAATCACAAATTTATGTACTTTCGGTATATTTTTGTTGAGTCTTATATTCTTTCAAACTCAACACTTACCCTCAAGTCAATTGACCTTATCTAAGCTAAACATGTCAACAAATTCGAGTTAAGTCGACCCACTAATAATTATAATAAATTATAGATCTTCTGATACAAACCCACAGCTGAGCTATACCGACTTTGTAAAACTCCAATTATCTTCATAGTTATTAATAGAGGGCATTTAACAAATCTTGACTTAATAAATTTAAAAGATTTTATAATTAAAAATGTCTCATCATTAATTAACTTCTTGTGCATTCGCATAATCTTAATAATTAATTTTGTTGAATGCTCATCTATTGTTTTTTAATAAATAATTTAATTCTTGAAAATAGTAAATTATTTACATATTGAAAAGAAAACTCATTGCGAGTTTTATCTCTATGAATCTTGAAGTTATCATGTTCTTCAACCATAGCTTTTCATTGTGTCTTGATTTATTATTCAAAATAATCCTCTTAGCATTTTAAGACGAATAAGCCTTAGAGATTTTTTAGCATATTAAAATAATAATGTGATATTAGTCAAAATATTACAAGAAATTTTTATTAACCATGCACCACATAATTTCAATCTCTTTAGCAATTATATAAATAATTAAATAATTCAAGTATACTAAAATTGGTCTTGAAATATTTAACCAACAAAGTGAAATGTTGACGCATGTAACCATAAATTGAGAAATTAAAATTTCTTTGAAATCTCTCGAAACACCAATTCCATAAAAATTTGAGAAGTGATTTCAAATTATATGATCCAACGACGAACCTTACTCTAATACTATTGTTAGTATCCATGCGCAACGAAATACTTATAAATAAATTAGATTTTACTTGTAAAAATATGGATCGCTTCATGGTACATATAATTTTAAACAAAATGGCATAAAACGAAAGATACCTTATAGTCCTTGATTCTTCATGAACGTTATCACAAACAAATGAGAGTCCCGCATGTGACTCCTCTAGCGGTACTCATGCGTACTAGATCTTGAACTCAACACGATCCGTTAAGTGCTAACCTCTTGGATCGATTAAATTTTTTAAAGCAATTTTAACTCAACTTTCTCTCTTGTAGCACACTAACAATTCTTTCAAGTTGATGGGCGGCAAAAACACTTCTCGAAGAGAAGAATAAATGACAAGAAGATAAGTCTCTTTCGATGGAAGAAAGGGAAAAAGATCACTATCTTCTTCCTATGGAGGGGTTGTCAAAATTCTCCAAGGAGAGGAGTAGGCTGGCAAAACTTCAAGAGAGAAGTGGAGAAGGTTGCTTTTTGAAATTTTACTAAACTTGACTACTTATAACCTCTAAGGAAGATGAAAAGATCTATGTTTCTTCAACTCTCTAGAGGGAAGATCAAATAGTTGTGGTTGTTCAAATTCTCCAAGGATCATCATGATTGTGACTGTTCAAAATTTTCAAGGACCATCATTGTTCCGGAAGGAGTCGTCGGCGATGACCAGTCACTGAGGATCAGCCCTCACAGGGGGGATTAGGTTGATGAGGAACTCGAGGGATCCTGCAAGAGTAACACAAGCGTTAAGGGACACGCCGGCAGGGGTCCGGCGGAGTCCACTCCAATGCTCAAGTTAGGAGGGTGTCTGAATAATGATGAGAAGGAAAGAGCAAAAAATGTAAAGGTGATGGGTCGTAACCCCCCTACCGGAGGGGTTGAACTTCCTTTTATATTCGGGTCGACGGACTGGTCATTGATCCTTTATCGTCGCCATGCTTTCGATATTCAAGTCGCGCCCCCCACTTTTTGCGATAACAGGGAGTATTTTTTGAAACAGTCCTCATCATTATCTTTTTGTCAGAGGCACTCGAGGTTTCCGAGGTCGGGCACTGCAAGGACTCCGCCTCCCGAGACGATCTCGGGGGCTTCAGTTGTGGTATCTTCCAAGTACCCTCGGGGCCTTACCATCCCAAGCACACCCCCCGAACGGGGGATCGAGGCCCGAGGGAAGAGGTTAAGTCGTGTCCCTAGCTTCTTCATCCATCATGCCAAGCCCGGGCTATCCAACCCCATCACAAGTCCCTACCTTCAGGTCTGACCAAAAGAAGTGTAGCTGACTGATCAGACCAGTGCGAGGATGAAGAAACTACCTTCGCCTAGGCTTTTTGTTTCGAGCAGAGAAAACGTTCTGGATCATATCTCTTTTATCCAGCGTTCCCAGGGATCTCCCTTATAGTGCTTTCCGCAGAAAGGTTACTCCGCTTCCCGAAAGTTTATAATGATGCCTTTTTCCTCGGGATGCACGGCACACGATTTCTTTTCTGGAGGGTAGCAGGTGTTGGTGCTTGTATGGCTAGAGAGGGGGGGGGTGAATGTAGACAGACACAAACTACCTTAACTTTTAAAACTTCTGCACTTCAAGGGTTAGTAGCACAGCGGAAGCAATACAAAATAGAGTATTGCAGAAACTGAAACCCTAACCTAAGCACAAGCTCAAAACGCTAACAAAGAGGATTTACAAGGTTCGGGGATAACTTGCCCCTACTCCTTGGCGTGCCCGTAAGGTAGGCAATCTCTTGATCATCAATAGATCAAGCCTCGGAAAATTCGGATATCAGATACCTCCTTCTCGGTGGAGAAACCTCTCCACAGCATTTCAACAGAATGATGAAGTTAAGCACAAAGAAACACTAGGAAGCTTACAGAGCACTTAGGACAGAAAGAACACAAGAACTCTTCACCGAGCTCCACCCAGCACAACTCTCACGCAAGAACTCCCTGCTCTTCGTGTCTGCTTGCTGATGGGCTCGCCAAGCTCTCTGCCTTCTTCCAAGCACTCAAGTTTGTAGTATCTCTATGAATGATGCTCAAGTGTTGCTTCAAGGATCAGAGTTATCGATCAAAGAGATGGATCAATCCCCTACCAGACTTATTCGCCACCAGCTCTTAAGTCTTTGCCCAAAACCCAGGTCACAGGCACCTCTGCAGCTCCCAGCTGCTCACCAGCTTGTCTGCAACAGCCTCAGCTACTACTGACCTCTTCTGGACTCACTGAACTCTCCAGCCAAGCCCAGGTCAGCTCGTCAGCTTCCTACCGTTGCCAGCCCGCGCCATCCGTTGTAACCTGAGAAGAAGAAACAGACAAACCTGCTCAAGGGAAAGACTCCCATTGACCCTCCTTGAGTGTTTGAATCTATTCCTGTCATCTGCACACTTAACAGAGGTTTAGCAAATGCATATCAAATGAAATCAGCAATGTATCAATGAATCGGCAGAGAAAACAGACGCGATCAGAGCGTCTGACAGTGATTTGAATTAAAGTGATCAGCTACTGATCGGTCACCAGACCGATCAGAGATGGCCCTGATCGGTCACCGGACCGATCAGGATAGGCCCAGACCAATCAGTCTCCAACCTATTCGGTCCACGGTGAGAAATCTAGAATCGCGATCTTCTTATGATCGGTCACCCTGACCGATCCCATGTCGTGGATCGGTCACCAGACTGATCCCATGTCGTGGATCGGTCACCAGACCGATCCACCCCTTTACAGAGTGTTTTTCCAGGTTCGCAGCCCAAACCCACTGATCGGTCACTAGACCGATCAGGATGTGACCTGATCGGTCTGGGGACCAATTAGAGCACCTCCAGACCGATCAGGCTCCAGCCTGATCGGTTATAGTGAGAAGCTCACGACAATTGATCGTTCACCAGAATGATCTGAATAGTCTCCCTGATCGGTCACCAGACCGATCAGGAGCCAAACAGAAAGGCTTCCAAAGTCTCTGTATGCTCCCTGATCGGTCACCAGACCGATCAGACATCACTGAATCGGTCACCAGACCGATCCACGAAGGAACTGTTGGGACCGGGTGCATGTTGACAAGGATACGGGTTCGTAAAATTTTAAATTTTTTACGTGCAGCGGAAGAATTAGCATAAAATAATTTCTCAAATTATTTTAATCACGTATCTAGCATGCAACCTTATGATGTGTGGACATGATTATAAATTAAAACTTTGCGGAAAAGTAAACTAATTTACTTAGTACCTCGCGTAACTCGAAGTAAGGGACGAGATCCAACCGCAGCGTCCCTTGGAAGCTCCGCCTCTATTCGCGTCCACGCCGAGTTCTCTTCGGGATGACTTCGCAAAGTCACGAGTTTTGTGCTGACGAGAACTACTAGATTCTCTAAAGGCACAACTAGAAGATCAAGAGAGAAGAAAGGAAACTAACCACCAAGAAACGGAATCTAAATTCCGGGAATGAAGGAGTTGCGATCCGCTTCTTCTTCTTCTTCTTTGGCTCCTCCTTGGTGGATGTTGCTCACGCCAACCCTAGGTTGTGTGAAGATGGTGCGCCGGCCCTAGGAGAGGTGGACGCCGGCCCTAGGAGGAGTCAGGGGCGCCGGCCCTAGGAGGAGGAGAGGGGGAGAGAATAAGAGAGAGAGGGAGAGAACTACTAGATCTCTTGATAACTCAATTGAGGAATTCAAGCCTAGCCTTGGTTCCTTTATATAGTAGTCTCTCCCTTGCTAAGTCTCCCTCTTAACGGAATTTTCATAAGAAATTTATCCTATAAATTTTCTTATGAATTATTCCGTTTAAGCCAAGTTTTATTATAACTAACTTTATGATAAAACAAATACATCTCTCCTTTTATTATGGAATAAATTTTCATAAAATTTATTATATAAATTTTCTTATCATGGAAAAATCAATTCATAATTAATTTTATAAAATAAAAATAAACCATTTAAAGTTTATTTTAATCTCCATAAAAAGAATAAATTTATTATATAAATTTTTCTTATCATGGAAAAATCAATTCATAATTGATTTTATAAAATAAAATAAACCAATCCATGGTTCATTTTAATTTCCATAAAAAGAATAAATTTATTATATAAATTTTTCTTATCATGGAAAAATCAATTCATAATTGATTTTAAAATAAAATTAAACCATTTAAAGTTTATTTTAATTTCCATGAAAACAAATTTATTTATCCATAATTTTATAAAACAAATCGCGCTTGATTTATTTTATAATTTAAACCAAATTAATTGGTTTCTCCCCCTTGTTGTGGCCGGCCAAACCAAAGAGGGTTGGCACACTCTTTGGCCGGCCAAACCGAGCCGATCCCATCGCGAATTAAACTCATTTAATTCGCCCAATAAGCCTTCAAAAGACTTAGCCATTTTAAGCTTCCGTTGCGCCTCTGATTAACTCAGATTCGACTTATTTCTCTTGATCGGAAAATCCAATTTTCAACTCGTTTTAAATCCCTCGGATTACTCGTAGTGCGTGTGACTAAATAGGCTTTCGATTTATGTTGGCCGTCTATAATCAACCAATTATAGAACGATCATGAGTGGCACCTAGTAGTACATCAAGACCCCCAATTAATCGAAAGATCAACGGTTGACCTCAGAAATAATTCTAAAACCCTTCAGCAGCTCTAATGAATCGTGCCTCATTCCCTTCACCATCTTATACCCACTTGGTTCAGGACACGGTCTATGTGTGTCAGTCCCCACTAGGCTGACTACGTCACACCTAGCCCAAGAAGTGTCTTTCTCGTCCTTTGGATTTCTAGTTACTCTCATGTATTTAAGAGACTCACACTCTAAACATGATATGCTCTGGCCAGAGGCTTTGAGTAACAATCCGACGATAGGCCTGGGTATACATCTCCTCGCAAGGAGTGGTGAATCCTTTGTAGGCTGTTCAAACATCTTCGGGAACTTCGGCTTATACCCAATCATCCTGGGTCCACACCTCCTTGGAGATGCTTGCTTAAGATGTTAAAGTATAAGTCTCCATGACCAAGATGACTTGAACACCGCAAGTCAAAGGAACATCGCACTTAAGCTGCAGTAAGAACTTCACTGACATGCCTATATGTAGACTACCATGTGAAGTTTTATAGCCAGTCACTCCAATGAACTAGTTCCCTTAACTAGCATTTATGTTTATCTCCGGACATCCCAATGTCACCAGCCAGTGAGAATCAGCTGATTAGAGAATAACCCATGCTAGTCTCAACAGAATTGACAGTGTCCATATTTATCAATTCATCGACTAGGGATATTTTCAATACTTCACAATTGCACATTTAGAGATAATCACTAGTTGTGATCCCATCACAAATTCTCTTATGTTGTGAATTGTATTGCGGACATTCAGTAGATGAGTTTAAGATCCCAATCAAATACACAATCATGTATACTCAAATAGTGAATTATCATTTATTAAAATAAATGTTTACAATCATAAGGCGATTCCCTTAGGACACTTCTCTCATACCACTAACAGGAACTCCATGCTAACTACCCTGATTGGTCACCAGACCGATCTAGGCTAGGCCAAATCCACTCTAAGTCAAGAGAACAGGCTCCCAGCTTTCTCTGACTCGTGTTCAGTCCCCCGGACCAAGACTCTATGCCCAGTTTCACTCATCGGGACTTCAACCTAGCTTCCCAAGCTAGGACCTGGCTTCACTCACCAGGATTTCATCCAACCTAGCTATCCAAGCTAGGACCTGACTTCTCAAGCCAGGGTTTCATCCAACCTAGCTTCCCAAGCTAAGACCTAGCTTCCCAAGCCAGGATTTCAGTCAACCTAGCTTCCCAAGCTAGGACCTGACATCCCAAGCCAGGGTTTCATCCAACCTAGCTTCCCAAGCTAGGACCTGGCTTCCCAAGCCAGGATTTTATCCAACCTAGCTTCCCAAGCTAGGACCTGGCTTCCCAAGCCAGGATTTCAGTCAACCTAGCTTCCCAAGCTAGGACCTAGCCTCCCAAGCCAGGATTTCATTCAACCTAGCTTCCCAAGCTAGGACTTGGCTTCACTCACCAGGATTTCACCTAGTCCCACTAGGTGTGCCTTGTCCCACTAGATCTTTTCCACTTCACCTAGTCCCACTAGGTGTACCGAGTCCCACTAGGTCTTTTCCCATGACTTAATCTGAATTCATTCAACCAAACTTAAATCGTTGTCAACACCAAAACAACAATCAGGCCAGACTGCATCAACAATCTCCCCCTTTTTGTTGTTTGACAATCCCGATTTAAGTTTAGGTATTAGATCAATTGAAGTCCAAGTCCATTCAATTATCGTAAGGGAATCAAGATCCTCCCCTACAATGATTAACCCTAAACTTAATCAACTATTTTCTCCCCTTTTGTCAAACATCGAAAAGGGTATGGTTATTAAGTATCAACATAACTCCCCCTTAACTATGGGTTTCTCCCCAAACCCAAAATAAGCAAAGGTAAATTTTGAATTGCATATGAAACCATATACAGAATAATATCATGGTCGAATATGTATATGTTTCCTATGACAAGTAAGTCAAAGGATGATTTTTGAATTGCATATGAGAGGCATATACCATAAATGTATCATGACAACAATGTATATGCATCATATGACAAGTAAGTAATGCAGCTCTATCAGACTAATGATCGATACAGAAAAATTTCTGATTTGTCAATGGACGATCAGTTTTCAGAAAAATTTCTGTAATTCTGATTCGTTCTAGAACAGACTGCATTAACAATTAAAATTCCAAAACTCATCCGACCACATGGGTGTAGAAAATTTCTGAAACAAGACATGAATTTACTCATCAAGGTACTTGAGTCACGATTCAAACAACTCGTTCATTTGAATTTCAAAAATTCTAACACGGGGTTGTATCGAATCAATATTAATGAAGGGGGATAGGACTCAGGAATTTTTGACCTAATCAAGTAATTCCCTGATCTGAATTGATCTGATCGATCACCGGACCGATCAGAGGGATCCCTGATCGGTCTGGTGATCAATTAGGGTGAGTCCTGATCGGTCGGTGGACCGATCTGATTCGACACTGAGAGTTTTCTGAAATTGATACGTTTCAGAAATAGATTTGTTCCATCTGTCAAACACACCAACCCCTAATACCATTAGATTCAATTCCATTGATCCGAAAGGGTTTCCCTTAACCAAAAACCATCCCTCAAATCAAAATATGATACTAATAACAGATTTCCAAAACATGATCAGGTTTCAAGACTTAAAAAAACAAAAAAACAGATTGTATCAAGATCCAAGACTTTAACCCCTATCAAAGCATGATCAGTATGTGCTAAGTATGAACTTGAGTATCAAAAATAAGTTTGTATCAAAGCATGATCAGTGGGAAAACAAACAAGTCATGGAATTTGAGTTTGATACAAAGAAAGCATTAATCCTATACCTTAAGCTCATGTTCTTGTCTATCAAAGCCTTATGAGTGATCAGTTCAAACAAAACAATGAGGAAATTGAGACGTAATGGTTCATCTTGTTCTTAAATGAGATTTTCATGCTATAGATTAATATTAATAACACATACATTAAAGTCATGGCATACTCAACTAGGGTCATCTCAAAAATAAGAAAACTTAAGCCTAAGATATATCATAAGTTATTGCAAATATTTTGGCTAACTTCAAGATTTACAGTGAACTATAGAGTTCAATCCTAATCATGGCATATTGAAGCTAAAACTCATGGATTGAATTGAAAAGTCATACTTCCAAGTGTGTGTTAAAGTCATGGTTTCAACCGATTTGAAATCAAGTTTGTATTAGGCTTCCAAAGCAGGTATGCATGCAATCATTTGAATAGAAAATTCATAGTCATGGATAGCACACATAATGGATGTATATTGCTACATGTCAACATCAAGTATATGAATGAAATCTATGTGTCAGCCTAACCATGTAATAGTTCTTTTCCTTTTCAAAACTTCTTGATTTATTTTGAAATTAGTGTAACCTTGTGCATGAATATACTATCATTTGTTGCATGGGAATTTTCTTATTGCTCAAGTGAAATTCCGTAACTCACTACATTCATGAGTATAACTTTAGCCTTGTGTTTGGTGAAATTTTCATAGTGCTTTTTGAATCAATACTCATCATTGTGTCCATACTTGTTCTTTAGCATGCATCCATGTTCTATAACACATATAGGAAGATTTTTGCTTACTAGATCATGTTCATGTTTATTTCAAACAATTTTGATAATCTAATCTACACTTAAGTATTGATACATTGATAATCCAATTAATATTAGGCATATGGAAAATATCAGATTTGATGTCAGTTGGGTGGGAAACCAAACAAGTCATGTAACTTGAATACTGATTTTTGAAACATCCTAAACTATGTGTAAAACATTAATGTTGGCATGATACATTCATATTGTAAAACACATACAAGAAAATGGACTCCTTAGACTTAAGATAAGACATATCATAAACCATAAATTGCAACAATAAAACCAATTGTCCTAAGCAATCCATGGCAAGTGCAAGTTATGTGTTAGTCCAAACCATTCATGTGAATTTGATGGAACGGTAAGCACATTCCTTACTCGGAATGGCCATTCATTTGGAGCACTAAATATCAACCACCCATGTTGATAGATGCTCCACCTCATTCAATGCCTATACAATTCTAAAGATAGAGGTTTTCGGAATCCAAATTTTGGGACCTAATACATCTTGAATGAAAGACTTTGGCAGCCATGTCTTAGTCATTTTCTTTCTAACTTTTTGAACCCTATAATCATTTTGTGCTCTAAATTTGGTTCTTGACATTAATGATGCGAAACTTGATTCTTTAAGTTGGTAACCCAAATCTTTTATTACCTCAACCTTAGAGGTTTTCAATTTTTCTACTTTTAATTTTAAAGATTTAACTTTGGTCATAGAATTTTTGAGCAACTTCGTTAAACATGCTATGGTCCTATAGCATTTATCCAACTCGGGAGAAATTACCTCTTCATCATCCGAAGATGATGAAGGTGCGGTTGAAGAGTCACTCGATTCGGTATCACTCCTTTCTTCATTTGAATCCTCTATGGCCATGAGGGCCACATGACAGTAAGTGTTCTTCTCCTCCATTTCCTTTTTCCTCTCCTTCTTCTTTCGGCCACCTGCCACTAAAGCCAATCCTTTCTCCTTTGGACTTTGTTTAGAGATCTCGTGTAATTCCATTTCACAAAACAAATCTTCTAATTTAACAAAGGAAAGTTCCTTAGATACCTTGTAGGCATCCACCATGGATGACCATAAAGTACTCCTCGAAAAGGCTTTGAGAACATACCTTACAAGATCTCGATTTTCCATCATTTCATTGATGGAATGCAAGCCGTTGATGATCTCTTTGAATCTTCCATGGAGTTCACTTACCTTTTCATTTTCTTCCATGGAAAGGTTTTGAAGTTGGCTCTGAAGTAGGTCTTTCTTGGCTGTCCGGGTGTCTTGAGTTCCTTCATGGAGCTCAAGAAGTTTGTTCCATAGATCTTTGGCAGAGGTGAAAGGGTCAACCTTGATTAGCTGCTCTTTGTTCATCCCACATTGCAAGGTGACAATAGCTTGCATTGGCTTCCCCCCTTTTGATTTGCAAAGCCGACCACCTTGCAAACTAAAGCTCTTTTCCCTCATGATCCTTTGGAGGGAGAAGCCTTCCTTGACTGCGAACCACATGCTCATGTTTGTCTTCAAAAAAATTACATTCTTGACCTCCAATATGAAAAATCAGCCCCGTCCAAGAATGGTGGTCTGCTGGTGCCGTAACCTTCTCCTCCCATCGCCATTTTGTTTGACTCTCGGATGTTAAGCCGCTTGAACAGAGCCCCAATCTCTGATACCACTTGTTGGTGCTTGTATGGCTAGAGAGGTGGGGGTGAATATAGCCAGACACAAACTACTTTACCTTTTAAAACTTCTACACTTCAAGGGTTAGTAGTACAACGGAAGCAACACAAAACAGAGTATTGCAAAACTAAAACCCTAACCTAAGCACAAGCTCAAAACGCTAACAAAGAGGATTTACAAGGTTCGGGGATAACTTGCCCCTACTCCTTAGCGTGCCCGTAAGGTGGGCGATCCCTTGATCGTCGGCAGATAAAGCCCCGGAAAATCCGCATTTCAGATACCTCCTTCTCGGTGGAGAAACCTCTCCACAACATTTCAACAGAATGATGAAGTTAAGCACAAAGAAACACTAGGAAGCTTACAGAGCACTTAGGACAGAAAGAACACAAGAACTCTTCACCGAGCTCCACCCAGCACAACTCTCACGCAAGAACTCCCTGCTCTTCGTGTCTGCTTGCTGATGGGCTCGCCAAGCTCTCTGCCTTCTTCCAAGCACTCAAGTTTGCAGTATCTCTAAGAATGATGCTCAAGTGTTGCTTCAAGGATCAGAGTTATCGCTCAAAGAGTTGGATCAATCCCCTACCAGACTTATTCGCCGTTCGCCACCAGCTCTTAAGTCTCTGCCCAAAACCCAGGTCACAGGCACCTCTGCAGCTCGCAGCTGCTCACAAGCTTGTCTGCGACAGCCTCAACTACTCCTGACCTCTTCTGGACTCACTGAACTCTCCAGCCAAGCCCAGGTCAGCTCGTCAGCTTCCTGTCGTTGCCAGCCCGCGCCATCCGTTGTAACCAGAAAAGAAGAAACAGACAAACCTGCTCAAGGGAAAGACTCCCATTGACCCACCTTGAGTGTTTGAATCCATCCCTGTCATCTGCACACTTAACAAAGGTTTAGCAAATGCATATCAAATGAAATCAGCAATGTATCAAAGAATCGGTAGAGAAAATAGATGCGATCAGAGCGTCTGACAGTGATTTGAATTAAAGTGATCAGCTACTGATCGGTCACCAGACCGATCAGAGATGACCTTGATCGGTCACCGGACCGATCAGGATAGGCCCAGACAGATCAGGCTCCAACCTGATCGGTCCACGATGAGAAATCCGGAATCGCGATCTTCTTGTGATCGGTCACCCTGACCGATCCCATGTCGTGGATTAGTCACCAGACCAATCCACCCCTTTGCAGAGTGTTTTTCCAGCTTCGCAACCCAAACCCACTGATCGCCACTAGACCGATCAGGATGTGGCCTGATCGGTCTGGGACCAATCAGAGCACCTCCTGACCGATCAGGCTCCAGCCTGATCGGTTATAGTGAGAAGCTCACGATAATTGATCATTCACCAGAATGATCTGAATAGCCTCCCTGATCGGTCACCAGACCGATCAGGAGCCAAACAGAAAGGCTTCTAAAGCCTCTGTATGCTCCCTGATCGGTCACCAGACCGATCAGACATCACTGGATCGGTCACCAGACCGATCCACGAAGGATCTCCGTGCTAACTTCCCTAATTGGTCACCAGACCGATCCAAGCAAGGCCAAATCCACACTAAGTCAAGAGAACAGGCTCGTAGCCTTCTCTGACTCGTGCTCAGTCCCCCGGACCAAGACTCTATGCCCAGTTTCACTCTCCGGGACTTAAACCTAGCTTCCCAAGCTAGGACCTGGCTTCACTCACCAGAATTTTATCCAACCTAGCTACCCAAGCTAGGACCTGACTTCTCAAGCCAGGGTTTCATCCAACCTATCTTCCCAAGCCAGGATTTCAGTCAACCTAGCTTCCCAAGCTAGGACCTGGCTTCCCAAGCCAGGGTTTCATCCAACCTAGCTTCCCAAGCTAGGACCTGGCTTCCCAAGCCAGGATTTCAGTCAACCTAACTTCCCAAGCTAGGACCTGGCTTCCCATGCCAGGATTTCATCCAGCCTAGCTTCCCAAGCTAGGACCTGGCTTCCCAAGCCAGGATTTCAGTCAACCTAGCTTCCCAAGCCAGGATTTCATTCAACCTAGCTTCCCAAGCTAGGACTTGGCTTTACTCACCAGGATTTCACCTAGTCCCACTAGGTGTGCCTTGTCCCACTAGGTCTTTTCCACTTCACCTAGTCCCACTAGGTGTACCTAGTCTCACTAGGTCGTTTCCCATGACTTAAGCTGAATTCATTCAACCAAACTTAAATCGTTGTCAACACCAAAACAACAATCGGGCCAGACTGCATCAACAATCTCCCCCTTTTTGTTGTTTGACAATCCCGATTTAAGTTTAGGTATTAGATCAATTGAAGTCCAAGTCCATTCAATTATCGTAAGGGAATCAAGATCCTCCCCCTACAATGATTAACCCTAAACTTAATCAACTATTTTCTCCCCTTTTGACAAACATCGAAAAGGGTATGGTTATTAAGTTTCAACATAACTCCCCCTTAACTACGGGTCTCTCCCCAAACCCAAAATAAGCAAAGGTAAATTTTGAATTGCATATGAAACCATATACAGAATAATATCATGGTCGAATATGTATATGTTTCATATGACAAGTCAAAGGATGATTTTTGAATTGCATATGAGAGGCATATACCATAAATGTATCATTGCAACAATGTATATGCATCATATGACAAGTAAGTAATGCAGCTCTATCAGACTAATGATCGATATAGAAAAATTTTTGATTTGTCAATGGACGATCAATTTTCAGAAAAATTTCTGTAATTCTGATTCGTTCTAGAACAGACTGCATTAACAATTAAAATTCCAAAACTCATCCGACCACACGGGTGTAGAAAATTTCTGAAACAAGACATGAGTTTACTCATCAAGGAACATGAGTCATGATTCAAACAACCCGTTCATTTGAATTTCAAAAATTCCAACACGGGGTTGTATCGAATCAATATTAATGAAGGGGGATAAGACTCAGGAATTTTTGACCTAATCAAGTAATTCCCTGATCTGAATTGATCTGATCGATCACCGGACCGATCAGAGGGATCCCTGATCGGTCTGATGATCAATCAGGGTGAGTCCTGATCGGTCGGTGGACCGATCTGGTTCGTCACACAGAGTTTTCTGAAACTGATACGTTTCAGAAACAGATTTGTTCCATCTGTCAAACACACCAACCCCTAATACCATTAGATTCAATTCCATTGATCCGAAAGGGTTTCCCTTAAGCAAAAACCATCCCTTAAATCAAAATATGATACTAATAACAGATTTCCAAAACATGATCAGGTTTCAAGACTTAAAAAAACAAAAAAACAGATTTGTATCAAGATCCAAGACTTTAACCCCTATCAAAGCATGATCAGTATGTGCTAAGCATGAACTTGAGTATCAAAAATAGGATTTATCAAAGCATGATCAGTGGGAAAACAAACAAGTCATGGAATTTGAGTTTGATACAAAGAAAGCATTAACCCTATACCTTAAGCTCATGTTCTTGTTGTTGGATCGAGAAATGCGAGAGAGGGGGGGGTGAATGTCGCAATTCGTTCGGATTTAAAAAGAGCGGGTGCGCAACGGAAATAAAAGAGAATACAACAACGCAAACACAGCCGGTTTACTTGGTTCGGAGCCTGGGTCGACTCCTACTCCAAGGCCCACGGTCGTTGACCGTTTTCTGCGGGCAATTCTATAAGTTCGCAAAAGTTTACACATAAATAATAATAAAAATATTCTCGTAAACTTAAATACAACTCTTGTTACCGACGTCCGGTGAAGATTGAAGTTCTGGAGCAGCGGGACGTCGTCGGCTTGAGTTGGCAGCTTTCTGGAGCGTGTCGTGGAAGCAGAAGAGCGTAGAATTGTCGAAGGAATTGGTTGTTCAAGAATAGGGTCGAGGCCCTCTTTATATAGGGCAGGGGGCGCCCGACATGCTCGGGGCGCCCCCCACGTGGCTCTTGATCCGGCGAGCCCTCTGGTCAAGGCTGATCTCTTCATCTTCGGGATCAGCTTTGACCGGGGCGCTCGACGCGCGCGGGGCGCCCGGTTGACCGGTCAAAGCGTCATCTTCAGGGCTTCGCGAGAGTGAGCTGCAGCAGCCTTCAGTGGCGTGGCACAGTGGGCGCCCGAGACACGCGGGGCGCCCGACATGCGGGGCGCCCGACACACGCGGGGCGCCCCCAATTGCGCTGCTGTCGGGGCGTTTACCTCTCTGCTGACTTTGGGTTGACTCTGGGGCGCCCGACACATCCGGGGCGCCCTACTCAGCTACGGCCTCACTCCTTTGAGGCTCTCTGAGCTGCAGAAACACAGTCCTTCGGTCCTGCATCCAGGGTTAGTCCAAAACAGCAAATAATAAGTTAGTTAAAACAGCCTTAGCTGTCTTGGTTCTGACTTTGGGTCTCGAAAATGGAGCCCTAGGTCAAACTGACGCCTAATGTTCCCTCAAGGGGAACGCGTCCTCACCTACTCCTCTCGGGAGAATTTACCTGGTGCCAACCGGATCCTCCAGTTAGACTTTTGCCCAGCAGCCCTTCGCCAGGTCTTGAGTTTCGCCCAGCAGCCCTTCGCCAGGTTTTTGCCCAGCAGCCCTTCGCCAGGTCTTGAGTTTCGCCCAGCAGCCCTTCGCCAGGACTTGGTTTTCGCCTAGCAGCCCTTCGCCAGGACTTGGTTTTCGCCTAGCAGCCCTTCGCCAGGACTTGGTTTCCTGACAGCCCATCGTCAGGTGCCTAGCATCCCTTCGCTAGGACTTGGTTTCCTGCACTCTCAAGCAGCATTGTTAGACAACATATAACCCTTAACTTTGAATCCTTTGCCAATATCAAAACAAGGTTCGATCTGGTGCTTCCTGCACCAACAATCTCCCCCTTTTTGATTATGGCAACACAATTCAAAGTTAAGGAAAAAGATAGCAGTTTAAGCATAAAGGTTAACAGTGAAGCATAACTGAAGCATAACTGTAGAGTTGAAAAAAAATTCTTTATTTTTCATACTCCCCCTAAAACCCTGAATACTTGTGTTATAAAATACTTAAAATACTTAACTTTGACCTTTCCTCCCCCTTTGACATATATCAAAAGCATACATGGGTTAGCAAGGTTTCTAATGGGGAGTTTTGAGTTCTACCAAAAATAAGTTTTTGACAAAGTATTTTTCAAAAAGAACAAAAGTATTTGTATCCATAGACACTTTTGAAAAGCAAGCTTAAACTTTGTTAAAATCCCCTTTTTTTTCAGACAAATTTTGATTACTAAGGAAAATTTTATTTAGAAAAACATGTACTAAAAATAACTTTGAACCACTTAGAAATGCTTAAAATTTTGAAATATCTTAAAAATAAAATTCCCTTTCTCTCCCCCTTAATGTAAAACTCTTCTCCTTATGTTTTAGACCATTTTTAAGTCTAATATAAAAATATTTTGAGAGAAGTTTTAAGGAGAGCATTTGTGTATCAGAGCCTATGAGTTTTGAAAGCATAAAAATACTTAGTATAATTCTTGAAAGTATAGCAAAAAGTTTTAAATTGCACCAACAAAACTTTATTTGGAAAAGTATTGAAAAGATATTTTATATTTGTAGGCCAATCTTTTAGACAATTCACGCACTTAGAACAATATTGCCTTGAAAAATATTTATACTTTTGAAAACATTATAGCAGTACTTTTTGACAGATATTATGTATTTTTGAAGATATAAGTGCTTTGAATCTTCAAAAGTACTTTTGAAATAAATATTATGCATTTTTGAAAAATCTAAGTACTTTTGAAATAACTTAAGATTTGAAACACATAAGTACTTTTTAAAAAAATATTTAGACTTTGAAAAGTATAAGTAATTTTTGAAAAGAATTATGCATTTTGAAAAGTATAAGTAATTTTTGATAAGAATTATGCATTTTGAACACAAAATTTTTTACTTGACTAGGTTTCTTTTCCAGTCTGACACAATCCTAGGAAACCTTGTTGACTACAAGGATATTTTCCTAAGTGTCCTGGAAAATTTTCTCCAACCTAAGTAAATATTATAAAATTAATTTCATAAGCCACAAGAATTTTGTAAAATAATAGTATTTTGACAGAAAAATTATTTAAGTTTTCAAAAGGATTTTGAACTTGCAGTGCATGAAAACATATAATTTTGAAAATGTTCAATAATTCTTTTAATTTCATCTCCCCCTAAACTTGACCCAGTCCTAGGAAGCTTGTTGACTACAAGCGATCTTCCTCTGAGTTTTAGGGTTTGATTTAAATTATAAGAATTATCTAATAACTTCAAAACAAATAATTACCAAAAAATTTCAGAAATTCTTCTTTTGAATCAAACTCCCCCTAAATTTGACACATCCTAGGAGTCCTAGTAGATCATGAAGTGGACTTTCCTCTGTGTCTTTAGGGTTTATTAAAAACAAAAGAATAATTTTGAATAATCTTCTGAGTATGAAACTTTCAAGAAGATAAATTTTTGACACCTCAATTTGAAGTAATAATAATAACACAGTTTTTGAAAAGAAATATTTTGAAATGATAATAATTTTTCAAAGAGATAGTAATATACCAAGAATTTTGAGTAATTTTTGAAGGCCTTATTCTGAAATGATACTAAATTTTAGAGCATCAGGTTTTGAGAATAAATCTAAAAAGAACTCCCCTTGTATTCGACTTGTCTTAACTTTATCTAAGTGCTTGAAGGGTCTTTAGCATTAACTAGGTTTGACCATGTTTGACTCAGTTGACTAAGGTTTAACCATGTTAATCATGGTTTGACTATGTTGAAATTATTCTCTGACTGAAAACACAACATAAAAGAAATTTTAATTTGAACTTAATTTTCCTGTCTCACCCTATCTAGGGTTTTCAAACAGTTAGCCTTAAAAGTTCTTGTGAGACAGGTTTGAAGGTAAAAATAATTTTAAAAAGGAATTTTCATTTATTTTGAAAAAAGTTATTTAATTTTGAAAACAGATTTGATAAAAAAAATAAGTTTAGAAAGCAGAAATTTTGAACACTGATTAAGTGATTTTTGAAACAGAATAAGTTTGAAAAATAGAAATTTTGAAAACAGATTTGATAAAAAAAATAAGTTTAGAAAGCAGAAATTTTGAACACTGATTAAGTGATTTTTGAAACAGAATAAGTTTGAAAAATAGAAATTTTGAAAACAGATTAGAATCTATAATTATTTGAAATTTGTGTTAGATTCGAATTTGACAAAAGATAATTTGAATTTGAATTTCAGAAATTGGCTTTCAGGTCTTGGCGAGGCACTAGGCCTTCTTTGGCCGTAGCCTTATGGGATCATCCACCCTTTCCTTGACAAAGCCTTTTAATGAAATTTCATTTTCAAATTAAATTAGGTCATTTTCTGGTCTAACTAGCTTGGGTCTTGGATCGGTAGCTTCGGCTGGTTTTACCAGTCTAAAGAGACCAAGTAGACTTGATCTTATTAGAGTTGGTTTCCCCAACGTACTATCATCTCACCTCCTCCCAATACTATGTTGTTAAATTTCAATTAATTAGTTGAGTCCTTAAACTAATCAATCCTAATTTTAAGCAAAAAAATAAAATAAAATAAAAGGAACCTACAATTAAAGCCAAAAAAAAATGATCTACGTTACATCATAATCATAATAATATTCTGGATTATCAACAACAGCAATATTATGAATTAAATTATCTAACAAATTAACCTTAACTAATTTGTATGAATTAATCATATTATTCAGGGTAAATAATAGATTTTCGAAAACTGTAAATTTACCTTTTGATTCCCAGTTGGGAATCTCCCCCTTGATACTTGCCGTCTTCCCTTTGCTTGATTGTTTCCTCAGTATTTTGTAGTGGTCGCGAGCTAACCGGACAAGTTTCCGAGGATACCTTTCTTTGTCGTCAGATTCTGAGTCTGAGTTGGACTCAGGTTCTAGTTGAGGCCTCTTTTGCAGTTCTCTTGGAGTTTTCCCTGCAATAAAACTTATACCTTTCTCGACCATTATAGTATCTATTTGATTATTCAATTCTAATTTAGAAAAAGATTCAAAATTAGTTACCATCTTAGTCAGTTCGTCGTCTGATTCTACTGGTTCGATTTCGATTCTGGATTCGAGTTCAGATTCTGATTCGGCTATTTGTGCTTGGACATCAAGTACCTCAATGTCGGAGCTCTCTTCGTGTAGGTTGATTAGTTTCTCCCACATTTCTTTAGCACAGTTGAAGGATCCAACTAGCTTGAGTTGCTCGTTGGTTAGACCACATTGTATGATTGCAGTCGCCTTTGCATCTGCCTCGATCTTCCTCAAAGTTGGTTCGTCCAATTTCTCCCAAGCGATCGACATTCCATCTTCTACGGGAAAAGAAAATCCCGTTTGGATGATTAGCCATAGGTCCATGTGGGCTTTTAGAAGCGACTCCATTTGACTTCTCCAAGAGTTGAAGTTCTTGCCGGAGAAGAGTGGTGGACGGGTACTGTTCCATTCTTGATTGGCCATTAAGAACAAATCTTGCACACAAACAGAAAAATAGAAATGTACCAAGACTTGGTCTTGGATTAGTAGTGCGGGAGCAAGAGAAAAATAATCCAAAATAAATATTGCACGATTTTCGAGGCAAAGTAATATTAAAATAATAAAAACAATTTATGATAAATTTTTGAAAATGTTGATTTTGTAAATTCTGATATTTGAAAATGTAGGAATTTAATGTTTAGGAAAAAAAATTTGCTCGAATTAAAGTAGCACGAGTTTCGAGAAAAATATTAAAATAATAATAAAAAAAATTTATGACAAATTTTTAAAAATTGTTTGTTTTATTAAATCAGACTTATGGTGAAAATATGAAAATTCAAAATTGAAAAAGGCGTAAGGATATTTTAAATACACCTAGAGATATTATTTATATTAAAATAAAAGGGCGGAAAAGATTGAGTGGTGTTAATTAAAAGAGAAAAGAAATAAAATAAAAACGTTTGTAAATCCGAAAAACTCCCAAATTGGTGGTTGCACCAAATTTGAGCTTCCCCGCTCTGATACCACTTGTTGGATCGAGAAATGCGAGAGAGGGGGGGGTGAATGTCGCAATTCGTTCGGATTTAAAAAGAGCGGGTGCGCAGCGGAAATAAAAGAGAACACAACAATGCAAACATAGCCGGTTTACTTGGTTCGGAGCCTGGGTCGACTCCTACTCCAAGGCCCACGGTCGTTGACCGTTTTCTGCGGGCAATTCTATAAGTTCGCAAAAGTTTACACACAAATAATAATAAAAATATTCTCGTAAACTTAAATACAACTCTTGTTACCGACGTCCGGTGAAGATTGAAGTTCTGGAGCAGCGGGACGTCGTCGGCTTGAGTTGGCACCCAGCCTTCTCTAACTCCATGCTAACTTCCCTGATTGGTCACCAGACCGATCCAGGCTAGGCCAAATCCACTCTAAGTCAAGAGAACAGGCTCCCAGCCTTCTCTAACTCGTGCTCAGTCCCCCGGACCAAGACTCTATGCCCAGTTTCACTCACCGGGACTTCAACCTAGCTTCCCAAGCTAGGACCTGGCTTCACTCACCAGGATTTCATCCAACCTAGCTTCCCAAGCTAGGACTTGGCTTCCCAAGCCAGGGTTTCATCCAACCTAGCTTCCCAAGCTAGGACCTGGCTTCCCAAGCCAGGGTTTCATCCAACCTAGCTTCCCAAGCTAGGACCTGGCTTCCCAAGCCAGGATTTCAGCCAACCTACCTTCCCAAGCTAGGACCTGGCTTTTCAAGCCAGGATTTCATCCAACCTAGCTTCCCAAGCTAGGACCTGGCTTACCAAGCTTGGATTTCAGTCAACCTAGCTTCCCAAGCCAGGATTTCATTCAACCTAGCTTCCCATGCTAGGACTTGGCTTCACTCACCAGGATTTCACCTAGTCCTACTAGGTGTGCCTTGTCCCACTAGGTCTTTTCCACTTCACCTAGTCCCACTAGGTGTACCGAGTCCCACTAGGTCTTTTCCCATGACTTAATCTGAATTCATTCAACCAAACTTAAATCGTTGTCAACACCAAAACAACAATCAGGCCAGACTGCATCAACAATCTCCCCCTTTTTGTTGTTTGACAATCCCGATTTAAGTTTAGGTATTAGATCAATTGAAGTCCAAGTCCATTCAATTATCGTAAGGGAATCAAGATCCTCCCCCTACAATCATTAACCCTAAACTTAATCAACTATTTTCTCCCCTTTTGTCAAACATCAAAAAGGGTATGGTTATTAAGTATCAACATAACTCCCCCTTAACTATGGGTTTCTCCCCAAACCCAAAATAAGCAAAGGTAAATTTTGAATTGCATATGAAACCATATACAGAATAATATCATGGTCGAATATGTATATGTTTCATATGACAAGTAAGTCAAAGGATGATTTTTGAATTGCATATGAGAGGCATATACCATAAATGTATCATTGCAACAATGTATATGCATCATATGACAAGTAAGTAATGCAGCTCTATCAGACTAATGATCGATACAGAAAAATTTTTGATTTGTCAATGGACGATCAGTTTTCAGAAAAATTTCTATAATTCTGATTTGTTCTAGAACAGACTGCATTAACAATTAAAATTCCAAAACTCATCCGACCACACGGGTGTAGACAATTTTTGAAACAAGACATGAGTTTACTCATCAAGGAACATGAGTCATGATTCAAACAACCCGTTCATTTGAATTTCAAAAATTCCAATACGGGGTTGAATCGAATCAATATTAATGAAGGGGGATAGGACTCAGGAATTTTTGACCTAATCAGGTAATTCCCTGATCTGAATTGATCTGATCGATCACCGGACCGATCAGAGGGATCCCTGATCGGTCTGGTGATCAATTAGGGTGAGTCCTGATCGGTCGGTGGACCGATCTGGTTAGACACAAAGAGTTTTCTGAAACTGATACGTTTCAGAAACAGATTTGCTCCATCTATCAAACACACCAACCCCTAATACCATTAGATTCAATTCCATTGATCCGAAAGGGTTTCCCTTAACCAAAAACCATCCCTCAAATCAAAATATGATACTAATAACAGATTTCCAAAACATGATCAGGTTTCAAGACTTAAAAAAACAAAAAAATAGATTTGTATCAAGATCCAAGACTTTAACCCCTATCAAAGCATGATCAGTATGTGCTAAGCATGAACTTGAGTATCAAAAATAGGTTTGTATCAAAGCATGATCAGTGGGAAAACAAACAAGTCATGGAATTTGAGTTTGATACAAAGAAAGCATTAACCCTATACCTTAAGCTCATGTTCTTGTCTATCAAAGCCTTATGAGTGATCAGTTCAAACAAAACAATGAGGAAGTTGAGACGTAATGGTTCATCTTGTTCTTAAATGAGATTTCTTCTTGTGATCGGTCACCCTGACCGATCCCATGTCGTGGATCGGTCACCAGACCGATCCACCCCTTTGCAAAGTGTTTTTCTAGCTTCGCAGCCCAAACCCACTGATCGGTCACTAGACCGATCAGGATGTGGCCTGATCGGTCTGGGGACCAATCAGGGCACCTCCTAACCGATCAGGCTCCAGCCTGATCGGTTATAGTGAGAAGCTCACGACAATTGATCGTTCACCAGAATGATCTGAATAGTCTCCCTGATCGGTCACCAGATCGATCAGGAGCCAAACAGAAAGGCTTCCAAATTCTCTGTATGCTCCCTGATCGGTCACCAGACTGATCAGACATCACTGGATCGGTCACCAGACCAATCCTCGAAGGAACTCCGTGCCAACCTCCTTGATTGGTCACCAGACCGATCCAGGCTAGGCCAAATCCACTCTAAGTCAAGAGAACAAGCTCCCAGCCTTTTCTGACTCGTGCTCAGTCCCCCGGACCAAGACTCCATGCCCAATTTCACTCACCGGGACTTCAACCAAGCTTCCCAAGCTAGGACCTGGCTTCACTCACCAGGATCTCATCCAACCTAGCTTCCCAAGCTAGGACCTGACTTCCCAAGCCAGGATTTCATCCAACCTAGTTTCCCAAGCTAGGACCTGGCTTCCCAAGCCAGGATTTCAGTCAACCTAGCTTCCCAAGCCAGGATTTCATCCAACCTGGCTTCCCAAGCTAGGACCTGGCTTCACTCACCAGGATTTTTACCTAGTCCCACTAGGTGTGCCTAGTCCCACTAGGTCTTTTCCACTTCACCTAGTCCCACTAGGTGTGTCTAGTCCCACTAGGTCTTTTCCCATGACTTAATCTGAATTCATTCAACCAAACTTAAATCGTTGTCAACACCAAAACAACAATCAGGCCAGACTGCATCAACAGCAGGATGTTGCATACGAGTGTGGTGATGCCACGTGTCCTAACGGCTATCCCCCCAGTCTCCTTAGTCACATGCGGGTACAACTATCTCGTGACGATCGACTATCTGGGAGCAGCGGCGACTGGGTGCACTTCGGCTTCCCATCCTGTAGAGCTCATTCTGCGTGTGAGTACTTCGTCTATTTCTCCCTTCCTGTCTAGGAATCATAGAGAGCTATCGAGCGGAATGGTACGAATCCTCCTCTTCGAGAGTGAGGCCAGAGGCCCTGCAAGCAGCCAGCGAGACATATGGAGTCCCGACCGAGATGATGATGGTCATTCCTAACGTGGATCAGAAACTCGTGGAGCCCCCGGCAGACATACTGACCTTCTTCTTAGGACAGATGGAGCTAGGGCTTCGTTTTCCTATCCCCCCTTCTTCACCAACATAGCTGCTTACTTTAACAATCCGTTCCATCAAATGGCTCCTAATGCCTTCGCCCAGATGGGGGGGTCTATATTATCTTCAAGCTTTTCAGTCTCCCTTTGACTCCCCATCTTTTCCATTCTTTCTTCCTTCCGATAGGATTGAGAGGGGTTTTCAGCTTCGCAACCCGTCCTGGTCATAAGTTTCTGGGAGGATTTCCTTCTTTGCACAAGGGATGGAAGGAGAAATTCTTTTTTATTTGTCTATCGTCACCGCCCTTTAGCCCTCTGCGTTAGATAGCGAATTTGCCGACTCCCCCCCCTCTTAGAGGGCTTTCTTCATAGGCCTGCTTATCATCATGCTAGAAAGGTACTTTCGGGCATGGAGTTTAGTGGTCCGGGGCTGGTGCAGAGCGAAGAGCTTATGTACCGTGCTGGCCTCAACCTTAAAATAACGCAGATCAGCCCCAGCCTAGGTATGTACATCTCTTTCTTCCAGGCACATTGGTTCCGACTGATGCCTCTTGTAATTGGTTTCTGCAGAGGGAGTCATGTATGCCAAGGTGATGAGTCGGCTCATCAAGTGGGAGGAGGCTAACAAGGGGGCCTTGAATCCTCCTCCGATTGTCCCAGACACTCCTTGCGTCCCTGCCGAGTCTGGCGCGGGGCCCTCTATCTCGCCCCCTAGGGTTGCTCCCTTCGCGGGGGTCGATGTTACTGTTACATTGACTGAAAAGAAAGCGTCTCCAGCCCCTCCAGCTGCATCAGTAAGGGATTACTCTTCCGAGGGTGTCTTCTCCACAGGCATGAGCAACCCTGACAGAGGGGGCGAAAAATCTACTACCTCCGTTACCTCGACGGTTATCCGGCCCTTCGGCCGGCAGAAGCGGCGGCTCCCCAAGGGCGTGGTCCCTTCCTGGAAAAAGCAATGTTCCATCCATTCATCTCCCTTGCCCTCGGTGCCTGAGGAAGCGGTCCTGCCCACCGAGGTAGTCTTGCCTGCCTTGGCATCGTCCGTTTTCATTCTCGAGGTGGCCCCTTCCTGCTCCGTCGATCCAGCTGTCCCTCCGGCGGATAAGGAGGCGTCACATATTCAATTCCGTATGACACTTAATCGACTATGGGAGAGGTTGGATGCAGCGTTGGAGGCCTCCTTGCAGTCCCCCTCCCTGGTGTAATTGAAGGAGACTTCGGCTAAGAGGGCTTTGCCGGAGGGGATCTCCAGTCCCGAAGGGATGGACTCCAATTCCCCCGGTGCGCCTACTGAGGCCCCTATCGCCTAGCATCCTCCCATTCGCCCGCTATCTCCACTGATCGATGAGCAGGGCGACGTACTCCGCCCTTCAGCCGAGGTAGTCGTGCGAGCCTCTGCCGGGCCACTAGCTAGTCTTCGGAAGACCCTTTTGCAGGTGCGAATTACTACAGTATTTGACTGTCTTCTTCGTCCAGCCGCTAATCTTTTGGTGCGATGTCAGGCAGCTGAGGACTGTCTGGTGATTGGTCGGGGTTTGTGTTCTAAGCCCCAAGCGGAGGCCTTACTCCAGCGAGCCCTCAAGGTGGAAGCGGCCGCGAGTCTTGCGCATTGGTCTGGAGTGAAGCAGGCCGGCAACAATAGAGCTCTCTGGGAGGAAGTGGAGTGGTTGAGGAAGCTTTTGCACGACACCGAGCAGGCCCTTGAGAATTCCCGACACCGGGAACGCCTAGCATCTGAGAGGGCTGTGTAAGTTACCCAGGATCTTCTTCGGGTGACTCAGGAGAGAGATCAGCTCCAGGCGAGAGAGAAGGAACTACGGAACTACATGGAGTCACGGCTCCTGATGGCTACTGACGGTGCCTTGGTCCTGGAGGATAACCTAATCCAAGCTCGGGTGGATGAACGGGCAGTGTCTGAGAGGCTCAAGGAAACCTTGATTGAGCAAGATGATATGTCTGCTGAGCTAAGGTGGCTAAGACGGTCCGTTGAGGCCGCCGAGGCTTCTACCTCTCAGGAGGCCGAGAGGGGCTTCAAGGCGGAGTTCCTGGGTTCGGAGGAGTTTCGCGCCATTGTAGCCAACCAAGTAATGGAGTGTTTACAGCAGGGCTTTCATGGGGCCCTTGGCGGGCTGAAGAAGGAAAGACTCTTACCTCCTGGCGATGGGTCAAACATGCAAATACCCGGTTGTATTAATACTACTTATCCTTTTCCTTATTCCCTGGGTGTGTGAATTCTGTTAGGATGTGCTTTTTGTTTTCGTGTGTGAGCTCCGTCAACGACTGTCTTTGATGTAGATATTAGAAGTTATGTCCCTGCACTCTACAATTAGATCGGCGAAGTCTCGTTGTGGGTCTACGCTTGCTAAGGTGCAAGGGTGGTTTTCAAACCATCTCTTCCGTATTATTCGCAATCTCATTGATTGAACCCATTAAGAGTCGTGAGTTCCAAGGCGCAGTAAGGACGCGTCAGTCGAAAAGACACCTAGCGTTATAGCATCTGCCACGCCTTAACTGCTTGTAGAGAATCCCCGTGCTATAAATAGGGGGATGGGGGAGCCAGCTTTCTCCATTCCTCTGGCTTTTGCTCGCCTTCCTCTGTTATTACATGTATCTTCTATGTCCCTTTTTCCAACCCCCTTGGTATTCTTGGATGAGGGGCTAGACAGGGGTAGATACCTTTGTGTCACCCCTTCGTCGGGGAGCATGGTGGAGATGATGCCCGGGGTCTCGCTGAAGATTCTAGGGGAGGTGGAACTCCCGGCTTGTCGGGGGAGTTTGGAAAGGACCTTATGTCACCCTCCAGGGGGCATGGGGAAGATGACACGCCCTGCCGATTCCCAAACCCCTGGTCGGTTGGTGGTAGCATACCCCACGCACCATCAGCTTCTCATTTTCTCGAGAAGACGAGGGTATCTGTGGGGTGCGCCGTTACCAGGGATGTTGCGGGTTTGAGAATATTTCCATCTGTTTTGCTGTCCACCCCAAGTATCTTTTATATATTTTTTTTCGACCTGTACTCGGGTGGTGGTCCGGAGTTGCGCCATCTCGTGCTCCAGAGAGAGATTACGGCGGTTCACCCTCCCTCCCCCTGTTAAGGCAATTCTTCTTTGCGTCTTTACACATTCTGGGGAGAAGCCCCCTCCTCTTTTTTCTGCCTGTTTACGGCGAAGATCGAGGATGTCTTGATGGGGTCGGGCTGCACAGGTGTTACCTCCAGCATCAATCTTTATTCTGGACCTCAAAGATGTATCTTATTATGTAAAATGATTGCTTTTGCATACTCGTCTTGTGTATATGACTGCTTTATATTGATATTCAAATGTGATGTGGGTTCTCCCAAAAGTGTATTGCTTTTTGCCTTGAAATCGATTAAGTTCACAGTTAGGTTTTGGTTACACAGCCAGGGGTATAGATCTTCGATTAAGCCTGGGCATTGACGGGCCCGAACTATGTGTCACGAATGTGGGCCTCAAATTTAGAATTTATAAATGAAAGCTGGAAACCCTTTTACAATCAAAAGTATAAGAATGTAGCAAAGGGGCCACAGGTCGTATTTTTCTCGGGGCTAGTTGTCGTGCTTGATTCAAACTTGTAGTTATGTGTCGTTTTTGGGTTTCAAACAAATAAATGGATTTTGGTTTGTAATTGAAAATGAAATGGCAGATGGAATATAGGAACCTTGATTGAATGAACTTGAGTAAGAAAATTGCCACCAAAAAGCTCAACTAGTGAAAACCTAAATAAGCACTAACAAAGAATTTTTCATGGAATTCGTTTTCTGATTTTAACACAAGGTAAAATGCTATGCAATGAGGTAAAAACAGCTATGGAATTTCGAAAACAAACTAGATTAACACAAAGAGTCACATGCAAAATTCCGAACTTACACTAGTGGCAATCAAAAACTTGGCAAGCTGACCGAATGAAATTGAAAAGCAAACTATCTCTAAGAACTTAGCAGGAAATGATGAAGAAACAGCTCACTTAGACACCAACAAAAGCAAGGAAAAGAATGCAGAAATAAAAACCAATGCAGTTTTGAATACAAACTTCCGAAATATGATGCTAGCTAAGCTAATAACATGGATTGAATTGCAAAAATCAAAACCAAGTTATAAGTTAACAAAGCAAACTCATACGGGACTCGAAGGCTGGAATTAATGATGAAAACCAGAGACAATTTGGCACACACACAGCCGTAGCAAATTCAGAATTCTGCCGAAAGTTCAGATTCAAAATGGCACGCAGGCTTGTGTTTGGCACGCAAGAATTAACATTGCAAACTAACTGAGATTTAATTCAAACTATCACTAAACAACTTCCTATATTACTCTACTTGCAGAATTAAATCTAACTTGCAGCTAAGAACTTACAAATCTGAAACTAAAGTAGCTGAACCAGAATTTCCGAGCAGACAGTGCAGTAATGAACAGAATTTCAGGACTATAGATCTAACTAAACTGAAAACATGGAGAAACTTGCAAGAAATCTGGAATCTAAGCTCTAAGTTAACCGAACAAGCCTATATCAGACTAAAATCCAGGAATTAACAACTAAGAAACAAGAATTCTGATACAAATTCAGAAATCGAAAAGGAAGAAACCAAAATAGAAATAACTTGGCACGCTAGCTAGGAATTGGCACGCAACAATTTAAGCTAAAACAAATTGGAATTTAACTTAAACTATTACTAAACAAGTTCCCTACTTACTAACATTGAAGATTAGAATCCTAATTAAACTAAACAACTCAGAAATTACAAACTAAGATAACTGAAAACTGTAAATCGCAGAAAACAGGACAGATTTCGACAGAATTGAATTCTACAGCTAAAACAAGATTTAAACTAAGGAAATCTACTCCTCGATTCCTTCTTCAGCTCAGGTACTCCTTGGTTGTCAAGCAAGGGAGAGAATCAGACCCGCAAACTCAGCAAATCGTGGAG
This sequence comes from Boesenbergia rotunda, assembly GCA_024364735.1. Classification (NCBI taxonomy): domain Eukaryota; kingdom Viridiplantae; phylum Streptophyta; class Magnoliopsida; order Zingiberales; family Zingiberaceae; genus Boesenbergia; species Boesenbergia rotunda. Next base: position 19,763 of record JAGFNQ010006799.1, on the reverse strand, counting down.
AAAAAGCCATCTGCGATTGAGTCAAGTTCAGATTGCTTCATTTCTGAAATTTCCACTCGGAATCTTCATTTCGGCTGCATCGGTGTGCGAAAATGGATGGATGATGATCTAAGCTCTCTAGGGAACCCCTCTAGATAGCTCAGTTTGGATGAAATCGATCCCAGCCGATCCAAAGATGCCAAGTAACCAGAACTGTGGAAACCTCTCAACAGCACTGCATATTGAGCAAATCTGATCCGGAAACTCCACTGATGGCTTCCTCGACGACCTAGCACCAGCTCTGAATCAAGAATCGAGTGATCACGCCTTCTGATGGAGAGAAAAACTCAAGAACACGAAGAACACACGGGGAGGAGACACTGTAGCGGCGAAGACGCGATGGGGAAGGGCTGCGGCAATTTTCTGATTAAATAGGAAACAATGGACGGCCCAGATTGATTTGCTTCAATCCAACGGCTGATCTTGGTCTGATTTTAGCCAAACTTTTATGATGATGATCTGGGGTCAGGATCTGCCTCGTGGTAGCTCGGATCCTCCAGATATGCAACGGACGGTCCAGATCAACTCTATCTGTGATTGGACGCTCTAGAGCCCTCCAAGCTTGATCCAACGGTTGATTGAGCTCTGATTGTGGTGAAACCTTCAGATCTTGATCAGGGTGCTTGATCAACCCTAGCCCTAGCTCGGATGGCTTCAGATCATCCCGGATGGCTCAGATCTAGCCGCTTTCGAATCGAACGACCCAGATTTAATCGTGATCTTGATAATCTGATCCGGGTCACTTCCGACTCGAGATTGACCCAATATGCTCTAGGTCCAGGAACCTTTCATGCCTACAAAAATAAATCAAGAATTTAGTGGCCAATTAAATCAAATATGTGTAATTTTGTATTTAAGTCCAAAATATGAATAAGTTCTAAAACCTAGGCAATTTCACAATTTTGGCAATAAAAACATAGATCAAATAGGGATTTAAGCAACTCAAATGATCAATAAAATGGAATCTATCAGGCATCCACTGTACCACGGGCCCTTGGGGTTTCATATTACTCGAATGAGCACATATGTCCCAAACCAGACTTAAGTACCCTGATCTTCTACTTGACCACAGGGCCTTAGGGTTTTTGGATCAACCAAGCTTAAGTACCCTGAGTGTCGGCTAGACCGCAGGGCCTTAGGGTTTTGGACTGCTTGGACGGGCGCGTAGGTCCCGAACTAAGCCTAAGAACCCCGGGCGTCGGCTGGACTGCAGGGCCTTAGGGTTTTGGATCGCTTGGACGGGCGCGTAGGTCCCGAACCAAGCCTAAATACCCCGGGCGTCGGCTGGACCGCAGGGACTTAGGGTTGTGGATTGCTTGGACGGGCGCGTAGGTCCCGAACCAAGCCTAAGTACCCCAGGCGTCGGCTGGACCGCAGGGTCTTAGGGTTTTGGATTACTTGGATGGGCGCGTAGGTCCCGAACCAAGCCTAAGTACTCCGGGCGTCAGCTGGACCGCAGGGCCTTAGGATTTTGGATTACTTGGATTGGCGCGTAGGTCCCGAAGCACGCCTAAGTACCCCGGGCGTCAGTTGGACCGCAGGGCCTTAGGGTTTTGGATTACATGGACAGGCGTGTAGGTCCCGAACCAAGCCTAAGTACCCTGGGCGTCGGTCGGACCGCAGGGCCTTATGGTTTTGCATGGGCGCGTAGGTCCCGAACCAAGCCTAAGTACCCCGGGCGTCGGCTGGACCGCAGGGCCTTACAGTTTTGAATTACTTTGATGGGCGTGTAGGTCCCGAACCAAGCCTAAGTACCCCGGGCGTCGGCTGGACCACAGGGCCTTAGGGCTTTGGATTACTTGGATGGGCACGTAGGTCCTGAACCAAGCCTAAGTACCCCGGGCGTCGGCGGGACCGCAGGGCCTTAGGGTTTTGGATTACTTGGACGGGCGCTTAGGTCCCGAACCAAGCCTAAGTACCCCGGGCGTCGGTTGGACCGCAGGGCCTTAGGGTTTTCGATTACTTGGACGAGCGCGTAGGTCCCGAACCAAGCCTAAGTACCCCGGGCATCGGCTGGACCACAGGGCCTTAGGGTTTTGGATTACTTGGACAGGCGCGTAGGTCCCTAACCAAGCCTAATTACCCCGGGCGTCAGTTAGACCGCAGGTCCTTAGGGTTTTGGATTACTTGGACGGGCGCATAGGTCCCGAACCAAGCCTAAGTACCCCGGGCGTCGGCTGGACCGCAGGGCCTTAGGGTTTTGGATCGCTTGGATGGGCGCGTAGGTCCCGAATCAAGCCTAAGTACCCCGGGCGTCGGCTGGACCGCAGGGCCTTAGGGTTTGGATTACTTGGACGGGCACGTAGGTCCCTAACCAAGCTTAAGTACCCCGGGCGTCGGCTGGACCGCTGGGCCTTAGGTTTTTGGATTACTTGGACGGGCGCGTAGGTCCCGAACCAAGCCTAAGTACCCCGGGCGTTGGCTGGACCGCAGGGCCTTAGGGTTTTGGATCACTTGGACGGGCGCGTAGGTCCCGAACCAAGCCTAAGTACCCCGAGCGTCAGTTGGACCGCAGGGCCTTAGGGTTTTGGATTACTTGGACTGGCGCGTAGGTCCCGAACCAAGCCTATGTACCCCGGGCGTCGGCTGCACCGCAGGGCCTTAGGGTTTTGGATCGATTGGACGGGCGCGTAGGTCCCGAACCAAGCCTAAGTACCCCGGGCGTCGGCTAAACAGCAGGGCCTTAGGGGTTTTTGAAGTACTCAGGAGTACGCTTGTCATTTTGAAAAGGAGCATTCCATTTTATTACTTGATTTGGCTGCAAGCGAACAAAGAGACATAGATAGTTGCTTTAATCTAATTGCAAAACTTACTATGACAAGAAGGGCTGACAACCCTAGCCGAGCCGAGATTTCCCGAGTTTACTTCTTTTCATTCAACAGCTATTGTCCTAGACCTCGTGGGTTCTTCCTAGCTTCTGACCTGACTTCGCCACTGTAGCACCTCCGAGAAACTAGCTGATCCCCTCGTACTTCCACCACTCGATCGTCCACCGAGAACTTGATCTTCTGGTGGTATACATAGTCCACCGCCTGGAAAGTTCTGAGCGTCGGCCGACTCAGGATGACATTATAGGACGAGGGCGTGTCCACAATTAAGAAAGGAGTCCTCCGAGTCCTTTCGAGCCTATCGTTGCCCAGCGAGAGTGACAGGGTAATCTGTCCCAATGGTTGTATGCGATATCTCGTGAAGTCAAACAAAGGGGTTGAGACGGGTATCAGTTCCTCCTCATCTATCTGCATATGCTCTCAAGCTGCTCTGTATAAGATATTTACGGAACTCCCCATGTCCACGAAGATGCGTTTTACCTCATAGTTGGCGATGCGGGCCACAATCACTATGGCGTCCTCATGCAGAGCCTCCACTTCTTCGAGGTCGGATGGTCCGAACGAGATAGTTGTGCCAGCCACCTGGCTTCGGCTTGTCCCGATAGAGTAGTTCTCCAACCTCCGGGTGTACGACTTCCGGGCTTGGTTAGAATCGGCCCCGGTGGGTCCGCCAGAGATGACCCCTACGTGGCCCGAAGGGGGCCCCGCGTAGGAGCTTTGCCCTTTTGAGAATCTCTCTCCAAGGAAGGGGATCTTCGGGGCGCGGGCCCTCGGCTCCTGCCTTTGGATCTCGATCGGGGCCGCGATCGGATTTTGTTTCCCCCGGTAGGTCGTCGTCAAGGGGAAAGGCTTCGTCGTAGCGACCTTCTGTTATACCCTGCCTTGTTCCATTTTTTTCGCGGTTTGGCATCCGCTTCCTTCGAAAACCTCTTCTTCAGGGCATGATATTCTTCTGTGGAGTGAGTCGAACTGTCATGATAATTGCAGTACTTGGGCAATGTCTCCGGCTGCTCGATGTCTACTGTCTCCACCAACCGACGCCTGCCGGTCCAGTGATCCCTTCCAGGCAGCAGGTCTTTTCCCTTTGTTGTAGCAGGGGGCTCCTTCCTATCCGACCAGGGGGATGTGGGAGGAGGGGCTACGACTGGATCCTTGCGCGGGGCGTACTGTACCTCCTCCACGTTGACATGCTAGACCGAGCGTCCTAGCAAGTCATCGAAACTGGTCGGGCTTCCTTACCAAGGACCAAAAGAAGTCTCCTTCCGCTAGCCCTTGGGTGCAGGCGCTAACGAGTATTTCCGATGTTGCGCTAGGTACATCCTGTGCCACCCGGTTGAACCTCTGTATGTACTCCTTGAGCAGTTCCTTGGGCTTCTGTTTAAGAGCAAATAGGATGAGTGTTGTCTTCTGGTAGCGCCGGCTACTCGCGAAATGGAGGAGGAATGCTGTTTTGAACTCTGCAAAAGAGTTGATGGAACTCTGGGGCAGCCTCTGAAACCACCGTTGCGCTGCTCCTAACAAGGTGTTCAAAAACACCCGGCACTTCACTCCATCAGTATATTGGTGTAGAAGCACCGCATTTTCGAACTTACAGACATGATCTTCGGGATCCATCTTCCCATCATACTCAGGGATCCCCGGCCCCCGAAACTGCTTCGGCATGGGGTCCTCCATGATCTCCGACGAAAAAGGGGTGGATGGAATCTTCTGGAAGATCTTAGGTCCCTCCTTCCTTCCCGGTCCGTCATCATGCCTCCGAGCACTGGAGGCCACTGAGTGGGCCTTTTCCCCCTCTCCCGAGAATTCTTTATGAGGGCCTTGAGTTGCGCCGTCATGTTACCCACAGGGGTCACAGACCTCCGGAGTGCGAGGCGGAGACTCTAGGGATCTCCTCCCTCGCCTGACCCGCTAGCTGTGGGGCGGCTTGATCGATTTGGTGTTGCTCCAAGGCTTCCTTGACGGCGTTAGCCACCAGGAGGTCGAATTCCTCACGCGTGAGAATGAGGGGTTGTTCCTCCGGTCCTGTCATCGGCGCTCCTTCAAGTGTTTTTTCAGTTTCCCACAGGCGGATCCAAATTTATTCCGGAAGGAGTCGTCGGCGATGACCAGTCACTGAGGATCAGCCCTCACAGGGGGGACCAAGTTGATGAGGAACTCAAGGGATCCTGCAAGAGTAACACAAGCGTTAGGGGACATGCCGGCAGGGGTCCGGCGGAGTCCACTCTGACGCTCAAGTTAGGAGGGTGTCTGAATAATGATGAGAAGGAAAGAGCAAAAAATGTAAAGGTGATAGGTCGTAACCCCCATACCGGAGGGGTTGAACTTCCTTTTATATTCGGGTCGATGGACTGGTCGTGGATCCTTTATCGTCGCCACGCTTTCGATATTCAAGCCGCACCCCTCGCTTTTTGCGATAGCAGGGAGTATCTTTTGAAATAGGCCTCGTCATTATCTTTTTCTCAGAGGCACTCGGGGTTTCCGAGGTCGGGCGCTGCAAGGACTCCGCCTCCCAAGACGAGCTCGGGGGCTTCAGGTGTGGTATCTTCCGAAGTACCCTCTGGGCCTTATCGTCCCAAGTGTTGATGCAGTCTGGCCCTGATTGTTGTTTTGGTGTTGACACTGATTTTAGTTTAGGTGGATGATTATTGATTATGATTAAGTCCTGATCGGGGATCAGGCATGGTATGGATAATCCTAGTCTGGAGGGCTAGGTGTTGGAAAATCCTAACATGGAGGGTTAGGTGTTGAAAATCCTAGTCTGGAGGGCTAGGTGTTGGAAAATCCTAACCTGGAGGGTTAGGTGTGAAAAATCCTAGCTTGGAGGGCTAGGTATTGGAAAAGTCCTAATTCGGAAGGGTTGGGTGAAAAGTCCTAGCTTGGAGGGCTAGGTGAAAAATCCTAACTTGGAGGGTTAGGTGCAAATTTCCATCCTGGAGAATTAGGTGAAAAAGTCCTGGCTTGGAGGGTCAGGTGCCTAGCTTGGAGGGCTAGGTTGGATAATGTTCTAACTCGGAAGGGTTGGATGAAAAGTCCTAGCTTGGAGGGCTAGGTGAAAAGTCCTAACTTGGAGGGCTAGGTGCAAATTCCCAACTTGGAGGGTTAGATGGAAAAATCCTTGGCTTGGAGGGCTAAGGTGGATGAATTCCTAGCTTGGAGGGCTAGGTTTGAGTCCCTGGATCGGTCTGGTGACCGATCAGGGACATTGGCATGCTGCTCCTTCGTGGATCGGTCTGGTGACCGATCCAGCGATGTCTGATCGTACTGGTGACCGATCAGGGAGCACACAGTGAGGTTGGAAACCTGCTGTGTGGCTCCTGATCGGACCGGTGACCGATCAGGGAGCAGGCTGCTTCCTCACTGCCATGCTCCTGATCGGTCTGGTGACCGATCAGGGAGCAGACGGTGAGTGAGTTCCCTTGCTGATCAAGTCCTGGATCGGTCCGGTGACCGATCAGGGACTTTGGATCTGATTAAAAAATCACTGTTCATCTGTCCTGATCGGTCTGGGTGACCGATCAGGCTTCCCTCTGATCGGTCGGGTGACCGATCAAGCGTGTATAGCCGCGAGAGCTGGGAATCCCAGCGAAGCACTGGATCGGTCCGGTGACCGATCAGGGACTTTGGATCTGATTAAAAAATCACTGTTCATCTGTCCTGATCGGTCTGGGTGACCGATCAAGCTTCACTCTGATCGGTCGGGTGACCGATCAAGCGTGTATAGCCGCGAGAGCTGGGAATCCCAGCGAAGCAGTGGATCGGTCTGGTGACCGACCCACACGCCCTGGATCGGTCCGGTGACCGATCACTTTAATTCAAATTGCGCTGTCAGACGCTCTGATCGTGTCTGACCATATCCGATTTGCTGCCACTTACATCTAATATTTGATTTACTGTGTGATACGCTGGTCTAACACTGTGATTAAGCTGCAGGTGACAGGGGAGGATTCAAACACTCAAGGAGAGGTCAATGGAGGCTTTCCTTGGAGCAGGTTTGTCCGATTCTCGATTTCAGGTTGCAACGGCTGAGCTGCAGACTGGAGCCGAGACTGGGGATTGGCTGAGGGGATCTTAGGAAGACCAGAGAGGGCTCAGTGGTAGCTGGCGTTGGCAGTGTGGTAGCTGGAGGCTACGGAGGATGTTGTCACCTGGTGCTGTGTGGAGAATCAAAAGCGTGGAAGCAAGCTTCGTGGAAGCAGAGTTCTGGAACTAATATTCTGGCTGCGCTTTGAGTTCTCCATTACAAGCTTGCTGTGTTCTTGAAGCTTCATTACTTTGAGCAAGCTACTGATTTCGAGAAGCAATCATCCATTACTTGAGCACTTGAAGGAGAGAACAAGGAGCTTGGAGTCCGACAATGGGAAGACACGAAGAAGGGTTCTTGCGTGAGATCGCCACTGGGTGGAGCTCAGGGAAGCTTGCTGTGTTCTTGTCCTTGCTAAGTGTTTGAGTAAGATCCTTCTAGTTGTTTCTTTGTGCTTAAACTTTATCTGTGATTGAAACACTGTGGAGAGGTTTCTCCACCGAGAAGGAGGTTGCTTCTATCCGGTGATAACCGGGGCTTGATCTGCCGACGATCAAGGGATCGCCCACCTTAAGGGCACGCCAAGGAGTAGGGGCAAGTTATCCCCAAACCTTGTAAACCCTCCTTGTTAGCGATCTTGCTAATTGTGGTTGTTTGTTTTTGGTTTCTGTTTTCGTTTACTGCACTGCTTCATTTCCTTTCGATTCTTCCGCTGTGCTACTGATAAGTTGAGTGCAGGAAACTTGTTAAGTTTCAAAGAAAAGTGATTGACTATATTCACCCCCCCCCCTCTCTAGCCATCTCGTATCCAACAAGTGATATCAGAGCTTGGGGCTCTGTTTACGGCTTAACATCCAAGAGTTATCAACAAGATGGCTTTGAGAGAAGGTTTCTCTACCACCCGACCTCCATTCTTTGACAGTGCCGACTTTCAATATTGGAGATCAAAGATGGAATACTATTTGAAGATGGATATCCACACTTGGTTCGCGGTGAAGGAGGGATTCATCCCTCTTAAGGATGACGAAGGCAAAGAACTCGAGTCTTCACGGTGGACTGCCGAACAAACGCGAAAGAGTGAAGCCGACGCGAAGGCGGTTGTCACTCTACAATGTGGCATGAACAAAGATCAACTCATCAAAGTTGGTCCCTTCACAAGTGCCAAGGACTTGTGGAACAAACTCATCGAGCTTCACGAGGGCACCCGGGACTCAAGAATTGCCAAGAGGGATTTGTTCCTCAATCAACTCCAAAATCTCTCCATGAAGGAGAATGAGTCAGTGAGTGAGCTCCATAGCCGGTTCAAGGAAGTCCTTAATGGGCTTCACTCAATTGATGAAAAGGTCGAGAATCGCGACCTTGTGAGGTATGTCTTGAAAGCATTTCCAAGGAATGCTTTGTGGTCATCCATGGTGGATGCCTACAAAGTATCCAAGGATTTATCTATTGTAAAGTTAGATGACTTATTTTGTGAGATGGAATTGCATGAAATGACTAACAAAAGCCCCAAGGAGAAGGGGATTGCCTTAGTTGCAGGGGACCGAACCAACAAGAAGAAGAAGGAGAAGAAGAAGGAGAAGGAAGTCTCTTCATCTTCATCCTCTTCCGAATCCGAGTCCTATTCCGAAGCAGATGGCAGTGACTCATCTTCATCCGAAATGGCGAACTTCGTGCGAAGGATGATGCGAAGGGATCGACGATTCAAGAGTAGAAGTAACTCTAGTGAATCCAAACTTGATAAGACTAATGTCTCTTGCTTTGAGTGTGGTAGGAAAGGGCATTTCAAGAATGAATGTCCAAAACTAAAGAAGAAGGAGGAGAAATCCAAAAGGAAAGAAGAAAAATCCAAGAAGAAGAAGAAGGCTTTGAAGGCCACTTGGGATAAGTCATCCTCGAGCTCATCCGATGAAGAGAAGGAGGAGAAGAGCACAAGGCAAGTGACACTCATGGCTCTTGGTGAGGAGAGCAGTGATGAATCTCCAAGCTCCTCAAACGTGGCTTCATCATCATCGGATGATGAAGAGGTAACTTCTCCCGAGCTTGAAAAGTGTTATAGAGCAATTGCATGTTTAACTTGTATGCTTAAGAAGTCCAAAAATAAGGTTAAAGCATTGCAATTAGAAATTGATCAATTGAAAGCTTCTAGGGATGATAACATTGATGATTTACATGTTGAACTGCTAGAAGATGAAATTAAATCATTGAAACTTGAAATTGGAAATTCGAAGTCCTCTAGGGTTGAGGAAGTCAATGATTTGCATAATGAATTGCTAGTAGAGGAAAACCAATCATTGAAGAGTGAAGTTGAGAAGCTCAAGAATATTCTTGGGAAGTTCTCAACTAGCTCTAAGACCCTAGATATGATCCTAAATGCCCAAAGGGCGGCTTACAATAGGGCCGGTATTGGTTACCGTCCTAAGGAACCGTCATTTGTGTCTCTCATGTCTAGGACTGATATGAGACAATCTAGGACACCCATAATCCAAAAGAAAATGGTCAAGGCATGGGTGCCTAAGTCATGTTTAGTTGATGCTTTAGGTCCCAAGGTTTGGGTACCTAAAACTTCAATTTTTCGAATTGTGTAGGTTATGATTGAGGGGGAGCATCTATCAACTTGGTTCATTAATAGTGGATGCTCCAAACACATGACCGGGGATAGATCATTATTTACCACACTTCACAAGAAAAGTAGAGGTAATGTATCATTTGGTAACAATGGTAGTCTTAAGGTCATAGGAATAGGAGACATTCAAATATCCGAATGTCTTAGATTTTCAAATGTCCTTCTAGTCAAGGGGATGAAATTTAATCTCCTAAGTGTGAGTCAATTGTGTGACACGGGTTACACAATTGACTTCCAACCAAGTCAATGTCTAGTTAGACAAAATGACACCTTGGACACGGTACTAATAGGAGCAAGAGTAGACAATATTTATCAAATTTCATTTAAAAGTGCTACTAATGCTTTTGCTAAGTGTTTCATGTCAAAAGAAGAAGAGTCCACCCTTTGGCACCGGAGGTTAGCACATATGAACATGAAGAACATCCGAAAGTTGGCCAACAAGGGACTAGTCCGTGGCTTATCAAGCATCAAGTATGAGAAAGATAAACTTTGTGATGCATGTCAAATGGGTAAGCAAACAAAATCTGCACATAAAGGTAAAAGCACTGTAAGTACTTCTAATGCATTAGATTTACTTCATATGGATCTATTTGATTGTAGTACCATCATATCATTGAATGGAAGTAGATATTGCTATGTGATCATTGATGATTTCACTAGATATACATGGACTTACTTTTTAAAATATAAGGACCAAATCTTAGATGTTTTCATTTCTTTTTGTAGAAGAGTTGAAAATGAAAAATCATTAACCATTAAGACAATTAGAAGTGATCATGGAGGTGAATTTCAAAATCAAAGGTTTTTAGAATTTTGTCAAGATAGGGGTTATAGACATGAGTTCTCTACTCCTAGAACACCACAACAAAATGGTGTTGTAGAGAGGAAGAACCGTGTACTTCAAGAGGCTGCACGGAGCATGCTTAACGAGTACTCACTCCCGAGTTACCTATGGGCTGAAGCTGTAAATACAGCTTGCTATGTGCAAAACCGAGTCCTCATTCATAGGTTTTTAGGAAAGACTCCCCATGAACTTTGGTTTGGAAAACCACCTACAGTTAGACACCTTCGGGTGTTTGGTTGTAAGGTGTTCATTCTAAACACCAAGGACCACCTTGGAAAGTTCACGGCAAAGGCTGATGAAGGGATACTAGTCGGGTATTCCCTCATTTGCAAAGCCTATCGAGTCTACAACAAGAAAACTAGATTAGTTGAAGAGTCTTCTGATGTGGTTTTTGAAGAAATTCCAAAATCAACTAACCAATCAAAAAATGTAGAAGGAGTTCAACTCGAACTTAGGAGACTAAGTTTGAATGAAACTCCAAGTGTTGTTGATGGTGATGAGTCTGATGACGGTGAACCTAGACAACCCATTGATCAGCCAGACCCTGAGGTTGAACTTGTATCTTGTGAACTCGTTCAAGAAGCACCACCAACTCCTAGGCAAACTAGGTTAGCCTCTAGTCATCCCCAAGACCAAATTGTTGGAGACATCTATCAGGGGGTTAGGACTAGATCATTCTTCCGGAATGAGGCTAATGAAGTTGCTCTAATTTTCAAAATTGAACCTAGGAAAATTGATGAAGCATTAAGTGATCCCGATTGGATCATTGCAATGCAAGATGAACTAGGTCAATGTGAGAGGAGTCAAGTTTGGGACTTAGTCCCTAGACCTAAGAAGACCACCATTATTGGAACCAAATGGGTCTTCAAAAATAAATTAAACCACAAGGGAGAAATCATTAGGAACAAGGCACGCTTGGTAGCCAAGGGCTACAGTCAAGTTGAAGGCCTTGATTATGATGAGACTTATGCTCCCGTGGCACGATTAGAATCCATCCGATTGATGCTTGCATTTGTAGCACATCGTGGCTTCAAGCTATATCAAATGGATGTCAAATCGGCCTTTCTAAATGGGTTAATTCGAGAAGAGGTCTACGTCGAACAACCTCCGGGGTTTGAGAGTATCGAATTTCCAAACCACGTGTTCAAGCTCAAAAAGGCACTTTATGGCCTTAAACAAGCACCCCGAGCTTGGTATAAGCGGTTGTCGACATTTCTAATTGAGAAGGGCTTCGTTGGAGGCCAAATAGACCCTACACTATTTCTACGAAGAGATGGTGACAATATTTTTGTAGCCCAAGTATATGTCAATGACATAATTTGTGGCTCAAACAATAAGGGCTATTTAAATGAATTTATTGGTCACATGGAGAGTGAGTTTGAAATGAGTCTAGTGGGAGAATTGACCTTCTTCCTTGGACTTGAGATCAAGCAAACTTGCGATGGTATTCATGTGCATCAATCAAAGTATACTCACGAAATGCTTCGAAAATTCAATATGAGTGATTCAAAAGAGGTAACCACTCGTATGGCTACAAACACAAGATTAGACAATGATGAGAGTGGTAAACTCTGTGATTTAACTCAATATCGAAGTATGATAGGTAGTTTGCTATACCTTACAGCTAGTCGAGCTGATATACTATTTGCTGTAGGTATGTGCGCTAGGTATCAAGTTTGTGCCAAGGAATCTCACTTAATCGCTGTTAAGCGAATTTTGAGATATCTCAAAGGCACAATTGGAGTCGGTCTATGGTACCCCCGTACCGAATCTTTTGATTTGATTGGCTACACGGATTCCGAGTACGCTGGATGTAAGTTGGACCTGTTAGTGATATGAGAGAAGTGTCCTAAGGCAATCGCCTTATGATTGTAAACATTTATTTTAATAAATGATAATTCACTATTTGAGTATTCATGTTAGTGTATTTGATTGGGATCTTAAACTCATTTACTGAATGTCCGCAATACAATTCACAGCATAAGAGAATTTGTGATGGGATCACAACTAGTGATTATCTCTACATGTGCAATTGTGAAGTATTGAAAATATCCCTAGTCGATGAATTGATAAAAATAGACACTATCAATTCTGTTGAGACTAGCATGGGTTATTCTCTAATCAGCTGATTCTCACTGGCTGGTGACATTGGGATGTCCGGAGATAAACATGGATGCTAGTTAAGGGAACTAGTTCATTGGAGTGACTAGCTGTAAAACTTTATATGGTAATCTGTATAGATATGTCAATGAAGTTCTTACTGCAGCTTAAGTACGATGTTCCTTTGACTTGCGGTGTTCAAGTCATCTTGGTCATGGAGACTTATACTTTAACATCTTAAGCAAGCATCTCCAAGGAGGTGTGGACCCAGGATGATTGGGTATAAGCCGAAGTGCCCGAAGATGTTTGAAAAGCCTACAAAGGATTCACCACTCCTTGCGAGGAGATGTATACCCAGGCCTATCGTCGGATTGTTACTCAAAGCCTCTGGCCAGAGCATATCATGTTTAGGGTATGAGTCTCTTAAATACATGAGAGTAATTAGAAATCCAAAGGACGAGAAAGACACTACTTGGGCTAGGTGTGACGTAGTCAGCCTAGTGGGGACTGGCACACATAGACCGTGTCCTGAACCAAGTGGGTATAAGATGGTGAAGGGAATGAGGCACGATTCATTAGAGCTGCTGAAGGGTGTCAGAATTATTTCTGAGGTCAACCGTTGATCTTTCGATTAATTGGGGGTCATGATGTACTACTAGGTGCCACTCATGATCGTTCTATAATTGGTTGATTATAGACGGCCAACATAAATCGAAAGCCTATTTAGTCACACGCACTACGAGTAATCCGAGGGATTTAAAACGAGTTGAAAATTGAATTTTCCGATCAAGAGAAATAAGTCGAATCTGAATTAATCAGAAGCGCAACGGAAGCTTAAAATGGCTAAGTCTTTTGAAGGCTTATTGGGCGAATTAAATGAGTTTAATTCGCGAGGGAAGGGCTTGGAGTGGCCGGCCACCCTCTTTGGTTTGGCCGGCCACCAAAAGGAGAGAAACCAATTTAATTGGTTTAAATTATAAAATAAATCAAGTGCGATTTGTTTTATAAAATTATGGATAAATAAATTTGTTTTCATGGAAATTAAAATAAACTTTAAATGGTTTATTTTTATTTTATAAAATCAATTATGAATTGATTTTTCCATGATAAGAAAAATTTATATAAATTTATTCTTTTTATGGAAATTAAAATGAACCATGGATTGGTTTATTTTATTTTATAAAATCAATTATGAATTGATTTTTCCATGATAAGAAAAATTTATATAATAAATTTATTCTTTTTATGGAGATTAAAATAAACTTTAAATGGTTTATTTTTTTTATAAAATCAATTATGAATTGATTTTTCCATGATAAGAAAATTTATATAATAAATTTTATGAAAATTTATTCCATAATAAAAGGAGAGATGTATTTGTTTTATTATAAAGTTAGTTATAATAAAACTTGGCATAACGGAATAATTCATAAGAAAATTTATAAGATAAATTTCTTATGAAAATTTATTCTGTTAATTCCGTTAAAGGGGAGACTTAGCAAGGGAGAGACTACTATATAAAGGAACCAAGGCTAGCCTTGAATTCCCAATAGAGTTATCAAGAGATTAATTCTCTCCCTCTCTCTTTAATCTCTCCCTCTCCTTCTCCTTTCCTCCTAGGGCCGGCGCCCCTTGCGCACCCTAGGGTCGGCGCCCACCCCACCTAGGGCCGGCGCACCATCCTCTCCTTCCAAGGGTTGCCGTGGGTTATCATCACCAAGAAGGAGCCAAAGAAGAAGAAGAAGAAGCGGATCGCAACTCCTTCCTTCCCGGAATTTAGATTCCGTTTCTTGGTGGTTAGTTTCCTTTCTTCTCTCTTGATCTTCTAGTTGTGCCTTTAGAGAATCTAGTAGTTCTCGTCGGCACAAAACTCGTGACTTTGCGAAGTCATCCCGAAGAGAACTCGGCGTGGACGCGAATAGAGGCGGAGCTTCCAAGGGACGCTACGGTTGGATCTCGTCCTTTACTTCGAGTTACGCGAGGTACTTAGTAAATTAGTTTACTTTTTCGCAAAATTTTAATTTATGATCATGTCCACACATCATAAGGTCGCATGCTAAATACGTGGTTAAAAATAATTTGAGAAATTATTTATGCTAATTTTTTCGCTGCACGTAAATATTTTAAAATTTACGAACCCGTATCCTTGTCAACATGCACCCGGTCCCAACAGTGGTATCAGAGCCGGTTAGTGTTCGACATAATCATATAATTATTTTGTGGAAAACTTTGTCATGATCTCAATTTTGGAAAATTTCCAATTATGGAAACTTTCCAATTATTATAAATTTTAGTTTAGGAATTTCAAAGTTTGGAAATCCTCATGAAATTTCGCAAACGTTTGAAATATCCTAGTTTCTAAAATTTTATGATAATTGTGAAAACTTCCCATCTTTGGAAACTTTCCAATTTTGGAAAATTTTCTATTTTATAAATTTTCTAATTTTGAAGATATGTAAGTTTTCTTTGTACCAGAAACTTACAATTATTCTGAAAACCTATTATGAAATCTCGCAATTTTGGACACTTTCTTTCAAGAAAGGCTAGACAAATTTATGGACAATTAATTGACAATTAAATTTGAATTGGTTTTTAAATTGACAACAAAATTCTTTATTTTCGATTGAGCCTCGGGGAGCCGTCCAATTTAAAGTTTGTTGTTGTAATTTAACTTCCCAATTTTAAATGAAATTGTCATGTTTAATTTGGTTACACTTCCGAAGCGGACCAAATTGGATTTACGACAAATTATTTTTCTTTGGGTATCTGAGCCTCGGGGAGCCACCCTTAGAAAATGATTTGTTGTAATTAATTAAATCCATGAATAAAATATGATTTAAGAGGTGATGCTCTTACATATTGTTGTCTCCAAAATTAATTAGGAAAATGATTTCCTATAGAGTTTTCTTAAATGAGATTTTCATGAAAATAATATGTGGTTGAATTAAGGACTCATGTCTCTTAATTCAATAAGATTTGATTTAGAGAAATCAAAGTCTTAAACATATTATTTCCGAAATTGATTATGACAATTTAGGAAATTATTTCCCAAAACAATTTCTTTAATAAAGTATGAAATTAGAATTAGGAAATCCGGTTCCTAATTCAATTAATGAGATTTGATAAATTAAGTCACATATGTACTTTATTAAGGAAATCGTTAGTCATGACATAATTCAATGTCATGAATGTGCTAAGAAAAGAAAGGATGAGACCCAAAACCCCTTACAAAATATTAAGGCCAACACCTTCCATTAATATGGTTAGAATCGGAGTTTTGTTTCTCGTTTGGGTTGATGGACACATCCATGCCCGGCTTCAACCTCAACATGTTCAAACCATGGAATTAGTTTATGAATAATATAGTTGGAGTCAGAGGTCAATCCTTAGTTTTGGTTGTTGGACACATCCAAGCCTGACTAAACGGTTGGATGAGCTCCAACCATATTAAAACTATTTCTTGATTAATGGGTCAGCCTTAAGCTTGGAGCATCGATTTGTTGTGCCACAGCCAAGGTCGATGTAAAGAGAGGTGCAGTTGGGTGCTATGTATAATGTTGCATACTTGTTAATGAGTTAACAACCCAATGATTTATGCAAACATTCAATTAGTTGATAGCATAAAGTGATAGTTACATATATGTGATATGTAATCGGTATAATTACCTACCTTCATAACTAAGAACAACTTGATGGCCACAGCCATGGTGGTTCTTATCAATGGTTGGATATCAACCTATTTGGAGATGTTCCTATGATCTCCCGAATTGATAAAAAGGGTTATTCAATTTGAAAAATAAATAGGATTTTATTTATGTATGTTGATACATTTTTCAATCATTCTTCTCACATAAGCTCAATTTGTATTTCTAGGATAATCACTCGATCATGACTTCTCTGAATTTGCATTCCATTTTGGACACCAATAAACTGACTGGGCTAAACTTCATGGACTGGCTTCGAAACCTGAGGATAGTCCTCAAGGCAGAAAAGCTCTCTTATGTCCTTGAAGATCAACTTCCCAACCGTCCTCCTGAAAATGCAACTCCAGACCAGTTTCCTGAGTTGCTCAACCTGCTGAAGACTGTAGAGCCTTCTGTGAAGCAGGATCAGAAGACGGTACCGTTAGTTGGTTCCTCGAAGAAAGGTTCTAAGAGGAAGGCCAAAGAACAGAATAAGGGAAAGAAGAAAAAGGCCAAAAAGACTGAAAAGAAACCAAAAGGCACTTGCCATCACTGTGGCAAGGAGGGTCACTGGCGAAGAAACTGCAAAGTTTATCTTGAGTCCTTGACAGAGAAGGCATCCGATGCCCCATCCTCATCAAGTATCTTCGTTATTGAATGTCACTCTATTTCCTCAAACACCTGGGTACTTGATACTGGGTGTAGCTCACATATATGTAATGACATACAGGGGCTAAGGAATAGAAGAAGACTCGTCAAGGGAGAAGCGAATTTGCGAGTTGGAAATGGAGCAAAGATTGCTGCTGTTGCCATCGGAACATATTTGCTAAAGCTCCCGACTGGACGTGTCTTAGAATTGGATAATTGTTATTTCGTTCCTTCGTTAATAAAGAACATTGTATCTATTTCATGTTTGAATGAAAAGGGTTATCATTTAACATTTAGTAACAATTGTTGTTACATAACTTTAAATGACGTTCTTTATGGAAATGGAACTTTGTGCAATGGTATCTACACGTTAGATTTATCCGGTGACGTTTTCAATATCGAAGTTAGCAACAAACGTGCTCGAATAGATAATTGAATAGACTCCTACACGTGACATTGTCGTCTTGGCCATGTAAGTAAGAAACGCATGACCAAATTACACCGATATGGAATTTTGGAATCATTTGAACCCGATTCATTTGATACATGCGAATCGTGCTTAAAAGGCAAGATGACCAAATTACCCTTTTCCGGTAAAGGTAATCTAGTGGGAGAATTGCTTGGTCTAATACATACTGATGTATGTGGACCAATGTCAACTCTTGCACAAGGAGTCTATAGCTACTTCATCACCTTTATCGATGATCACTCACGATTCGAGTATGTGTTCTTGATGAAACACAAATCTGAAGCCTTTGAGAAATTCAAAGAGTTCAGAAATGAAGTAGAGAAACAGCTTGGCAAAAGTATTAAGATACTTCGATCCGATCGGGGTGGTGAATACTTAAGTCAAGAGTTTTAAGATTATCTAAGGGACAATGGGATATTGTCCCAATGGACTCCGCCGTATACACCACAGCATAATGGTGTATCTGAGAGGCACAACCGAACCTTGATGGACATGGTTAGGTCAATGATGAATCATGCAACTCTTCCAAAATCCTTTTGGGGCTATGCACTTAAGACAGCTGTTTACTTGCTAAACAGAGTCCCGACCAAGGTAGTCTCTACTACTCCATATGAGACATGGAATAGTAAGAAACCTCACTTAACTCACCTTAAGATATGGGGTTGTCCTGCTTATGTGAAGCGGACTATATCAGACAAATTGGATGCTAAGTCTGATAAATGTCTATTTATTGGTACCCTAAGGAAACAAAGGGTTACCAATTCTATCATCCCTTGGAACAAAAGGTGTTTGTTTCAAGGCATGCTGTATTTCTGGAAAAAGAGTTTCTTTTACAAGAAAACAGTGGGAGTAGCATTGAACTTGATGAAGTTCAAGAAACTCCAATAGACATTACAGAGACACCTAGTCTAGACCCACAACCAATAACTCATAATGATGAGCTATCAGTTGAACCTAAAACAACAACACCTCTTCGTAGGTCTGATAGGACACGCAATATTCCAGAGAGATACGAATTTCTCATAAGTGAATCGAACGACGTGTTACTCATAAGCGATGACGAACCTATCAGTTATGAAGATGTTCTAAAAAGTTCAGAAAGGGTCAAATGGCTTGAAGCCATGAAGTCGGAAATGGATTCCATGTACGAAAATCAAGTATGGAACTTGGTTAACCCACCTGAAGGGATTAAGCCCATAGGGTGCAAGTGGGTTTTCAAAAAGAAAACCGACATGGAAGGTAATGTTGTTACCTTTAAGGCTAGATTAGTGGCAAAGGGATATCGTCAGAAACAAGGAATTAATTATGACGAAACCTATTCGCCAGTAGCTATGCTTAAATCCATTCGGATGCTCCAAGCCATAACAGCTCATTATGATTATGAGATATGGCAAATGGATGTGAAAACAGCTTTCCTTAATGGAAACCTGCTTGAGGATGTATACATGATACAACCTGAAGGTTTCACATCGGTTGATAAAACCAAAGTATGTAAGCTTCGACGATCCATATATGGACTGAAGCAAGCATCCAGGAGCTGGAACATCCGTTTTGATGAGACAATCAAAGAGTTTGATTTCTCACAAAATCCTGACGAACCTTGTGTGTACAAGAAGGTTAGCGGGAGTGCAGACGTATTCCTAGTATTATATGTCGATGACATATTACTTGTAGGAAACGATATATCAGTTTTACAGACAGTTAAAATTTGGTTGTCCAAAACTTTCTCCATGAAAGACCTGGGAGAAGCAACCTATATCCTTGAGATTAGAATCTATAGAGATAGATCAAAATGGTTGCTTGGTCTTTCGCAGTCTACGTATATAGACCGAGTGCTAAAAAGGTTTAGCATGTCGGAATCCAAGAAAGGTTACCTTCCCATCAGGCATGGGATCAACCTTTCAAAGTCTATGTGTCCACGCACAGAAGACAAGAGGATTTGCATGAATAATATTCCTTATGCATCCGCGATAGGATCTATCATGTATGCTATGTTATGTACAAGGCCCGATGTATCATATGCTCTGAGTGTCACAAGCAGATACCAGTCGGATCCAGGAATGGATCATTGGGTGGCTGTCAAGACAATCCTTAAGTACTTAAGAAGAACTAAGGATGTGTTCCTAATATATGGAGAAGGAGATATGGTAATACGTGGGTATACAGATGCCAGTTTCCAGACAGATAAGGATGACTCCAAATCGCAGTCTGGATACGTATTTACTTTGAATGTAGGCGCAGTAAGTTGGAAAAGTTCCAAACAAGACACTGTAGCGGATTCTACCACGGAAGCGGAATATATCGCAGCTTCGGAAGCAGCAAAGGAAGCAGTCTAGATCAAGAAGTTCGTCTCCGAACTTGGCGTGGTTCCAACCATTGATGAAGCAGTGCCGGTTTACTGCGACAACAATGGAGCTATTGCACAAGCAAAGGAACCAAGGTCTCATCAGCGATCCAAACACGTGCTTCGCCGCTATCATCTGATCAGAGAGATTATAAGTAGGAATG